>JAJTUV010003461.1:0-56806 GCA_021653895.1 Mastomys natalensis | reverse complement strand
CCCCGCCCAAAACCCAATGGGGGTGGCACCGCCCACAAGGGCTTGGGCCCCACCCACATCAACCCCAAAAAATATTAAGAAAGCCCGGGGCCCTTACCGGGCATTGACAAAAAACAACCCCCTTTTTTGGATCTGTAAAAGGAAAGGGAAAATTTTCTCAAAAAAAAAAATTTTTTGGGAAAGGAACCTTTCCAAAAGTTTGTGCAAGTGCATAAAAAATATACACCAAACCCTCCTTATTTGACAAAATTTTAAACCAATGGAGATCATTTAAAAAAAAAAAAGTAAAAAGACAATTGGGCTGTGAATCAGTATTAAGATTCCCCTCCCAAGTTGTGCCCTGGCCTTTCTTTAGAACCCCCTTTTCCACTTGGTTACATGCCCAAAAAAGTAAGGGAAAACTTTTCCCATCCCCCTTAGATTTCCTGGTGATCAAATTTCTTACCTTCTTGCAGTAAAATTCCACCCTTTTATTACCAACCTTATATGGGGGCCGGGCTTTCCAAAATTTAAATTCCTATTTTGGAATTTTTGCCTTTTCATTAAAATGAAACCCCCAGGTCCCCCCTGTTTTCCGATTCCAGAAATTACTTCATTTGCACAAAAACCCCACGACCAACCAAAAATACACAATTTTTAAAAAGTTTGAGTTTCATTAAAAGAAATTGGATACCCAAGATTAGGATATTTGCCTTGGAACAGAGGCAAAACTTAAAGAACAACACATAAACACACAAAACCTCACTTTTTTAGGACTTGAAGAAATTAAACCCCTGAAAAATGATTTGAAAGCCATTGTTTTTGGGGGCCTAAACAAAAAATGGGAAGGTTAACAACTGGCCCAAAACTATAAGGGGATGGAAGAAGAGAAGGAGAGGAAAGGGAGGAGGCCCAAAAGGAAGGTGAACAAGGCCGAGAGAAGAGAGAACGAGAGAGAGAAGGAAGAGAGAGAGACAGAGAGAGAGAAGAGAGAGGGGGGGGGGGTATATTAGTTTAACTGGCTGTGGTTGCAGGGGTCATAGACCGGAGAGAAGAGCCTACTACTGCAGTTTTTCCAAAGCACTGTATATTTCCTATTTGCATTCTAAATGCTACTGTGTATGCCCATAGATAAGTAACTCTCCCTTCTCATCAAAGAAGCTTCTTTTTACAGAAGGTAAAACTGTACAGGGCTGGCGGTGGTGGCACACGCCTTTAATCCCAGCACTTGGGAAGCAGAAGCAGGCAGATTTCTGAGTTCGAGGTCAGCCTGGGCTACAGAGTATGTCCAGGACATCCAGGGCTAGAAAGAGAAACCCTGTCTCAAAAAAACCAAAAAACAAAAAAAAAACCCAAACAACAACAACAACAAAAAAACTGTTACAGGGATTCACCAACTTGTCAAAATGCAAAGAATAAGTGGCTGTGGGGTGCCCAACCCAACTGACATATCTGCAACTACAACCATATAACTAAAGTTCACCAACCATTGTGAAAGAGGGGTAGGAAGATTGTAAGATCCAGAGGACCAGAACCTCTGCTTAGAGATGGTATCTTCTATATATGACTGCAAGCTGCACCCATGAAATCTCAAATATGGTCCCTAAACAAAACCCACACAATGACAACACCAATTGACCTGTCACTGTGTGTCAAGAGAAATCTCATAAGACCTTATCCCTAAATGAAGAGTTATAGTCAATTAATTAATGGTTCTGGAGAGGAAGAATCAGTCTTCTCCAAGGATGAGCTCCCTAGTGGGATATCCAATTCAAGTGTTCGAACCCTAACAAATATACATACAGGCACAGCTCAATAGACTGTATTTGTATATCCAAGTGTGTGTGTGGCGGTGCATGCGTGTGTGAGACAATAGTTAAAGATGTGTTGAATTTGAGGCCTCTTTTAGGAGATGGATTTATTGAGCAAAACTTAATTTTAAAAACAATTTCTTTGGCTAACATAATCTCTATTAAGAAAGAATAAAATAAGGACTAGATAATTAACATTTATAGTTACTCTTACACTATGTGTCAGGTTTTAATAAGTATACTACCTAGCTCAAGAGGAAGCATTTGAGATGTTACAGAATCTCATTTTCATACTCTCTCATCTCACTTCTCTTATTCCATCCCTTCCGTTTGCTTTACAATGCTGGATGTTCTGATGAATGCTAAGCAAGCCTGTACTATAAGTTAATGAGGGAAACTGATATGTAAATGTTAATTTTGTAACTGCTGACGGGCCACCGTAGACAGTAGCAGATCTGGTATTGGATTCCTTATTCATTTGACCCCAAAAGTCATGCATGATGTTTACTATAGTAACAGTTGGGTAAAATATTATACTTTTGTTTCATCTGTGTCAACAAGGTTATACATTTTCCTCTGTATCCTCTTAACCCTATCTGCATCTCCATGAATATTTCTTTCAGTTACTGTTCTTCAGTTCACAGCTAATGTCTGACTTATTTTCCTTGACAGATCAATAGATACATAATCACTTCTGATAGCTTTGCTTTCTCCTTCAATAAACTATAGAGAATTGCTTATGTAATGCTCTTGCTAATTGTGAAGATTGTTATTAATCATTATCATCATCATCTATTTTATTTTTACATGTGCAAATGCCTCCTGCAGCCCCACAGCTTTTTGGTGAGTGGAGATTTTGGGTTTTGTTTTTCTCATACAATATATTTGATCCTGTTTTCCCATCTGCCAACTCTTCCTATGTCCCCCTGCCCACCTCCTTACAACAACTTCATTAACATTTATGTGTTATTTTTTCTCCCTCCCTTCCTCTACTTTCCTCATTTCCTCACTCAAAACAAAATCAGTGTTTTTCAATGGAATGTCACTGAGTATATCAACCACGATAGGGCAAGACCCCAGGCCCAGGAGTAGTTGACCAACACAGACAAAGCACTCCATGGTTTCTTGGCTTTTTTTTTTTTTTCTTTTATTATTTTTTTTCCTTTTTCCTTTTCCTTTTTCCTTTCCCTTTCCTTTCCTTTTCTTTCCTTTCCTTTTCCTTTCCTTTCCTTTCCTTTCCTTTCTTTTTGTCTGTCTTATTGGGATTTTTTGTTTGTTTGATTTTGATTTTCTTTTTTTTTTTATTATATTATTTTATTTATTTGTGTTTCAAATGTTATCCACCTTCCCAGTTTCCCCTCCTGCAAACCCCCTATTCCATCCTCCTCTCCCCTGCTTCTATGAGAGTGCTCACCCCACCCACCCACTCCTGCCTCAACACCATAGCATTCCCCTACAATGGGGTATCAAGCCTTCAGGACCAAGGCCTCCCCTCTACTGATGCTAGATAAAGCAGTCTTCTGCTACATATGCAGCTGGAAGCCATGGGTCCCTCCATGTGTACTCTTTGGTTGGTGGTTTAGTCCCTGGGAGCTCTTGGGAGGGAGGGTCTGGTGGTTGATATTGTTGTTCTTCCTGTGGGGTTGCAAATCCCTTCAGGTACTTCAGTCCTTCGCCTAACTCCTCCATTGGGGTCGTTTTGAAATCATTATCTGACCCAACCCTCTGTTGTTTTCCTACATAATGTAGGAACAGAGGAAAAATTGTTATCATTTCTGTGAGTGCATAGGTAAAAACGCTTGATCAGGATGTCTTCAGTCAAAGGTGATAATCCCCTGTTCTTAAGGACAATACAACAGTTCCCTTCTATTAGATCTCAAACAAGACACTCTGGCTCAAAATAGATGGACAAATTTCTCTTTAAAACTCCTTAAGATACAAACGTTAATTACATATATCTATCTCCTCTATTGGGAAACTGCTACATTCTGCCAAAATCCATTGAGAGGAAAACAGTGGGGCAAATTGTGAGAACAGACAAGCATAAGTGCACAGCAGCTAATGACATTTTTCAGTGAATTATCATTTTAAAAAACTGTGTTTAAAGACTGCATATAGCAAGACTGTAATGTAAACAGAGGAATTAACTCTAGGTAAAGAGCTCTGGGGACGACAGGAGATTTTATTATAGTTTTAACATAGTCATAGAAAGAATAGATAGTAAGATGCATATTAAATCATTAATGCAGTTTCTTTTTTCCAGCATGGCAAAGACTGTGAGGTATGAAGTTCATCCCACTAAGGAAGGATGGTGCAATTGAGTTCTAGTATCTGCAGAAAGTGGAGTGAGGAGTTAACCACTTAGCCAGAGAGTGCAGCGTGGTATGACAGAAGAGAAACGAAGAAAAGGCCTCAGGAAACCTAAGCCATCTGCAGTAGTCAGTAGAGGATGCCAGAAATAGAACCAATACAAAAAGATAAAAAGAAAGCAATGAAAAATTAATTACAGCCCCAAGCTTAATCATTCACATCAGAGAGAATCAGCTTACGGCTTACTGGCTCTTCAGTGATACACTTCATGCATGCTTACACTTTGGTACCGCACAGCCAAGGATGAGTTGAGATTCCTTTTTAAAATTATCCAAGCCGGGCAGTGGTGGCACACGCCTTTAAATCCCAGCACTTGGGAGGCAGAGGCAGGCGGATTTTCTGAGTTTGAGGCCAGCCTGGTCTACAGAGTGGGGTTCCAGGACAGCCAGGACGACACAGAGAAACCCTGTCTCGAAAAACCAAAAAAAAAAAAAAAAAAAAAAAAAAATTATTATATATATATATATTATTATAATATATATATTATATATCTCCAAAGAACTCCAGCTTTGTTCTGTGGGAATAAGTCTGGTCTAATGGGCACCGTTTAGTGTGTGATTTTTTTTTTTTTAATTTTCCTGTTATTTTCATAATGCAAAGGACTCATGAGTTTTTTATTTTGTATATGTGAATAGCATATATGAATGGAATCCATATCAGTATATACAATATTTATCTTTTTGGTTAGATTTGTTTTTAGATCTTTGACTATATATCTGGCAGTGAAAGCCACAGGAGTGTGCTTCCTTAGCCTATGCATAGACCTGGCCTTAATCTCAGCACCTATACACAAATATATGTTAGGTGTGACATACAATTTTGACAAGAATAGTGATAGAACAAAACTGTAGGGTCCAGGTAAAGGAATTGCAAGTAGTGATAGCCTGTGAGGTACCAGCAAACCATAAGCAAATGGAGTCTGGGAACCAGGAGGAGAAATGTTCGGCAAGTTGTGGTCAACTAAAATGGCTGTCCCTGACTTGCTTTGTTTTTGTTGTAGTGTTCAGGTTGATTACACATGCTAGGTATGTTCCTCTGCCACAGAGCTGTATCCCTGCCCAGTTGAGTAGTTGACTTACGAGAGAACTAGGCAGAGATGAACTTAGAGAACCTGGCTATCTGTAAGCTCCTGGCACATTCAAGAAAGCAAGAAGAACAGGAGGGAAAGAGATAGTGAGAAAGCAGATGACACAAGGCCAAACTAGGTTTTTGTTTTTGATGGGGGTAGGGGTAAAAGAAACCCAGTAATGATGGTAATTCATCAGTTCTGAGCACTTGGAATGTGCACGCTGTTACAGCCGCTGATGTAGGTTAATGAATTCCATCTTCATAACAAAACTCTTGTAAGTAGCTAGATCTTATTGCTCCTGTTAAGCATAATGAAATCCTGCCTAAATTCACACTGAGAAAGAGACTCTTAGCCCTTGATATGTACACTGATAGAGAGCGGTAGAATCTGGTTGCTAGGGCCTGGCGAGATGGCTCATTGGATAAAGTACTTGCTGTGTAAGCCCGATGACCTGAGTCCTATCCTCAGCACCCATCCATGTAAAAGTAGGAGAGAATGCCACAAAATTGTCCTTTGACCTGCATGTACGTGCAACACACATACACACACACACACACAACACACACACACACACACTCACATCATCATCATCATATCATCATCATCATCATTATCACCATAAATATTCTGTAGATGGAGAAATGATGTTGTAGTTTAGAGCACATCTTGCAGAAGACCAGAGTTTTGCTCCTAACACTCACATCAAGGGGCTCACAGCCTTCTGTAACTCCAACTTCAGGGCATGTGACACCTTCTTTGGGACTCTGTGGGCACTTGCACTCACGCTTGCACATACCCCCTCACCACCACACACAATTTTTAAAAATAATTTGCTTGGGAGAACACAAAGTTTTTTCTATCTTCCAGCTCTTCAGTAAAATAATAATAATGTCTCAAAACACTAGGCATATGTGAGAATATGTGAAATATTAAGGGTAGGTGGTATAACTCAATGGTGCTCAGCATGTAAGTGTTGCTGCTGTCACTTTTCCTACAGTCATCACCATCATCATTATTGCCCCTCTTTGTACACTGTACATCGGGACCTGAATTTGCATGCATAAAAAAATAGAAGCTTGTGGGCTTTTCTTTTTTTAGTTGAGTACAGTGAAGGCAGAGAGCAGGAAAGGAGTGGGGTGATTGGCTATGGCATACATAATAGCCTTCCTTAAATAGCTAACACATTGTGTCTTAGCATTCAAGCAAAAAAAAATTAAAAACCTACCTAATTACATTAAATTGCTTTGCTTGAAAAACTCTATTTCAAAGTAATAATTTCTGAAATTGATATTTTCACTGTTTCATGTGAAGCACACACCATAATCACTATAATTCTAAGGTGATTATATGCAAATGTTAAGGGCATTAACTTTTTCTTTATTATAAAGTTATACATTATGTTAAAGTATATAAACTCATCATAAGATGATTTTTCCTCATTAAGACACCATTGCAATCTAATGTTTCATTCATTTAATAATTCATTGTTGGGCCAGAGAGATGGCCCAACCTTTGCTATGGAAGCCCAATAACCCAGTTTAGACCCAGGAACCCCTCCATGAAATGTGGAAGGACAAATGACCCAACAAAAGTTTTAACCTCCACACCTGTACCATACACACACAGCCACACCATATATGTGTGTGTGTGTGTGTGTGTGTGTGTGTGTGTGTATATAACAAATTAATACAATTTAATTATTAAATAAATTCAACTTTATATTCCCACTTAAACACAAATCCAGTATTATTACTGTCATATACAATAAGTTGCATCTAACCAGGGGAAAATGAGGGAGGTTAGTACAAAGAGAGAGAGAGGAAGGGAGATATACAACAGTAAGGATGATTGAAAAAGCCATAGGGGAACTTTATATATAAGCTTACTTAAAAACACATGTGTGATATATATTAAGTGTATAATATTATATACACTATATGTTATATATTAAGTATATAATCTATTACATGTATTATATGCAAATAACATGGTTAATATATTTTATGTTATGTATAACATTATATTAAAACACATTATACATTTAATATATATTAAATGGAGTTATATGATACAGGCTGATAATGCTTACCCCAAAAATCATAGACTATCTAACAAAAACACCAGTGCCAGGCATGGGAAACCTCTCTTAAAATCCTTCGTTGAGAGTTCCAAGAGCTTCCCCAAACAATGTAGGCTATTGACATTGTCCTTGGTTGCCTCACAGAACTCGAAGGTAAGACTTTATAGCTAAAGACAACATGTACTTTGGATACAAGACCTGTAATCCTTCTCCCTGAGGATTGGTTCACATAATATGGTAAGGTGTTGTGCAAAGAAAAACAATCAAAAGTCCTTACCCAGATGTAAAGGCTATGAACCATGCCAAGCCAAAGGACTAGTATGGCAAGATATCCCCAAGGGTTTGATAGTGGCACTTGCATCCTCAGGGTAACTATCAACTCTCTATTTGGACTTAAGATTCACTCAATAGAATGGAAGTCATACCTGGTACTAGAAACCTAACTTACTATCCATGGCTGGAGATGTCATAGACCCTAGAGAAGAACCTACTGCGGCAGTTTTCATAAACCAATATGTTTCTAACTGCATTCTGAAAATTGCTACTTATACCCAAAGATAAATGCAGCTCTTGCTACTCATAAGGAAGTTTCTTTTTTGCAGCAGATGGAGACTACTACAGACAGTCAGACCTGGTCAAATTTTAGAGAGTACGTAAGTGGCTCAGTGGTGCCCAACCCCAACTGATACATCTGCAATTCAGCCCCTACATCTAATCAGGGAATACCATGGAGGGAGGAGTGGAAAGATTGTAAGAACCAGTGAAACTAGGATACCTGCTGCAAGATAATGTCTTCTAGATGTAACAGGGATGCTCTATTCATGAATTCTACAGTATGTTTACCTGCACAAGACTATACTAGTTAATTTGCCAACATGGATAGGGAAATTTTCACAAGGACCCATGCCTAGATAAAAGCCCCAGGAAGCCAATTGCTGCTGAGGTAGAGAGAATCAGTTTTCTCCAGGGATGAGAGCCCTTTTATAGGTCACCAATAAGAAGTGGTCACCTTTAAAATATGGACAAAAGAGCAACACTAAGTGGAGTCAATAGATGTGTGTGTGTGTGTGTGTGTGTGTGTGGTGTGTGTGGTGTAAAACATATCTATAGAAGAGGTCATGAACTGGAGAAGCGGTGAGAATTACATGAAAAGAGTTAGAAAAAGGAATTCTCCTAAGTTTTAATTAAAAACGTGAAGATAGACTGTATCGCCTAGGTTATTTCCATAAGAAAGTTGTACCATTTCTTGCATTATTTTTAATTGCTTTCACCCATTGCTGCTCTACAGCCCTTTAGACTCAGAATGAACTGGGAAATTCCACAGTTCCTTTTCACATCTTTCCATTCCACAGTCTTAGCTTGTATATATGTGAAAGGAAAGAATCTACAAGTTATTTTTAACTTGTGAAGAGAAGAAACTCTCATTTCCTATTATCCAATTTACCCACTTCTGTCAAATAGTTGATTCTACAATTCAAATATCAAAGGGAAATTTAGCACTTACTATGTATTCTAAATACTTTCTTGTCTTGGATTTTAATCATGCAGTTGTTTGACCTGAGCAGGAAGCATTGCTAAATTGATGTAAAATGCTAGCAGTTCTGTCATGTACTGTATAAGGTAAACATTCATGTGCTTGTTTGTAAACTACAGACATTGCATATGTCAGAAAGGAAACTTGGCTGACACAACCCAACTTGGAAATGATGGAGTTCATCTGGGTGCTTCGTTTTAAAAGAGGGTGAGGTGATTTGAGTCCTATGAATTGCCTCAGAAGAAAGGATCATAAAGAATGAGCCATCTGCACTCATTTCCCCAGGAGTCAAAGAAGAATATAGATATAAAACTGCTGTATTTCTGCAGCCATTCAAAGGCAGGCCAACGTGTTCAATAAGTAAAGTGACTGCAATCATTGCTTCTTTACTTGTTGACATCATTTATTCTCAGTACTAAGATTCCTGTTAGCTTTTGGTCCTGACTGTGAATTCAAGGAGCTGTCATATCCTCACAGTATACAGGTGTAGGGTGTGACTCAGAGCACAGTTGGTTGTTTTTGTGGGGTTTATTGTTGTTGTTCTCTGTTGGTGCAAAGCATCAAACGAGGACCTTGCCTATGCCAGCTACATCCGTAGTTCAGCACAATTTTAAAGAGCCTGTTGTTTCACAAAGTGTATAGAAAGTTTCAGAGACTTCAGAAAGTCATGAGAACTCTCCATTAGAACACCAATCAAGAGATAACAGGAGGCAGCCATGGGGACCTGTGCCTGTAGTCCCAGCACTCAGCACATTGGAAAGACAGTAGGCAGAGGCAAAGCATATAAGAGCTCCAGTCTACGAGGACTATGTAAGAAAGAGAGAGAGAGAGGAGAGAGAAAAGAGAGAGAGAGAGAGAGAGAGAGAGAGAGAGAGAATAAGAAAGAGGCATAATTGGAGCAAGTGACTGTGACCTGTCCATGTTTCTGCTGGACATAAATGGCAAGAGTGAAATATTTACACCATCTAGAACGTGGCATTGTCTTTTTCCTGATCAATTTAGTATACTAGCCTCTGCAATGAGGTAGATTCTATAGTCAGCATTTTATCAAAGCCAAATATCCCACAGGAGATCAACCCTCTCATGCTCTCTCTTTCTCACGCTTGGCTGCCAGGCCTGGCACCTCCCACAGGAGGTAGAAGGAGCGCTGGAAACGTGAAAACCCAACTGGTTTTGTTTTTCAGTTGAACACCTTGGCCAAATGTCTTCATAGAAAGGAAGGCATGGAAACTGCTGGTTAACACAAGGCTTTAAACTGTCTGCAGGTTGTCATTTGTCTGCATTCCCCTCTCTCTTGTTGCTGTAATAGCACAGGGTTGGCTGTTCTGTCCTAAATTAAATGCAGTGTTTTATAGCAAGTGCATGGTTTCTGCACATGACATAAGCCATACTTAGTTTGCCTTAGAACGATGGCAGAAACATTGCAAATTTAGACTGTGAAACCTGCTGCTGAAGTAGACCCAGCCAGTTTTTTCAGCTTTCAAAGCTGCTCTGTGTGAAGCAAGCAGTACGTCAGGAAATCTGTTGCTGGTTCACCCTCTTCTATCCTTTTCCTAAGAAGACTTGACATGAGAAAGAGGCATAAGCTATGTGCAAAGATCACAAACATCAAAGAAGAAGCAGAGTATTAGAGAGCCTTTCAAACACCAGGCCACCCACACGCTTCAGTGATGAGGAGAGCCTCCAGAAAATACCTCCCCCTGACTTCTGGGACAAGTGGCAGTCCCACCCACTGATACAATTGATCCTCTGTTTCATACTGCTGCATTACTTTAGGTAGAGAAAAATAGAATGTAAAAAGTCATTGATTATTCTCCTCTAAAGTTAAAGAACAGTTTGCGTTAAGTTATGGTGGTTAAAGGAGTTAGGTCAGTGATCTGATTTCTTTCTGAAACAAGACTGCACAAAAAGATACTCAGTTACTAGTAATGAGGAATTTGTTTTCTTCCCTCAGTGGGAAACAAATTAGCTTAATTCATGAGAGTGGTTTCTTTTTCTCCATGTCCTTTTCACTTAAAGAAACAGTCTTGCCTTTAATGGTAAATTCTCTAACCTTATCAAGGCAGGGAGGGGTGAACACTAGAACAGAGGGGAGGTTCCCATTACCAAACTTTGACTTTTCCCCCCTCTGTTTATTTGTTTTGTTTGTGTTTTTCTGAGACAGGGTTTCTCTGTGGAGACCTGGCTGTCCTGGAATTCACTCTGTAGACCAGGCTACAGGTCACACAGAGACACACCCATCTGCCTCTGCTTCTTGAATGCTGGGTTTAAAGGCATGAGCCACCACCACCAAGCTCCTCCTAATTTTATTTATTTTATTTTTTTTATTTTTGAGACAAAAGTTTGAAATGTAGCCCATGCTGACCTCAAACTCATAGTGATTCTCCAGCCTCAGCCACCTGAGTTCTGGGATTATGGGTGTGCACCACAGTGCCCAGCCAGCTATACCTCATTAGTGATATTTTTTCCAAACTTGAGTATGACATAATTTATTTGCTTATAATCTAAACCAGACTTTTTAAACTCATGGTAGGATAAAAATTAAAATATAAGTAATAATAAACAGCTTTCTCCTCTATCTTAAAAACTATTTAAAATCTTTTATGTATGTGTATGAGTTTGTGTGTGTGTGTGTGTGTGTGTGTGATGTGGAATGTGTGTGTGTGAGAGACATGTGTAAAGTGCCCATGCATTCTAGAAGAGTGCTTCAAATACCCTGAAGCTGAGCCAACTGATTTGGGTGGTTGGTACGAACTTGGATCCTCTGCAAAAGCAATACGAGTTCTCACCCTCTGAATATCTCTCCAGTCCCATTATTTATTTTGATTACATTTATTTATTTATGGTGTGTGTGTGAGTGTGTATGTATGTGTGTGTGTGTGTGTGTGTTGTGTCTCGAATGGTACTTGGGTAGAGATCAGACGACAAGTAACACGAGTTGGTCTTCTCCTTCACGTGTATGTCCTGGGACTTGAATTCAGTTTGCTCATGTCTTTACCCCATAAGCTATCTCACTGGCCCTCAAGAACTTTTTAGTAAGCTCTGAAATATTTTTCAAAGACAACCATCTTTAATTCTCCCAGGCACTGAATTTATAAACAATATTTTCAAGATGAGGTTAATTTTATTTTTAATTTTCCTCTTTAAAAGATTTTTTTTCTAATGGGTACTGGAGAGATGGCTCAATGGTTTGTCAATTTCCTTTACTATTTGAGCCATCTTGCTGATCCACAGTTTTTTTTTTCAAACTTCTTAATGGTAATTATTAGCACATTTTGAAAGAAGAACCAAAATAAATATCAAAGTGACATTCCTGGGGCTGGAGAGATTGCTGAGTGTTCGGATCACAGCACCAGACAAGCCCAGAGGCCCACACAGTTCTGTAACCCAGATCCAAGAGGAAGCAGAGACACTGGAGCATTACTGGGGCTTGCTGGCTTCCAGCCTGTCAGAAAAGACATGAACTCAGGTTCAGTGAGAGATCTCTCCTTAAAGATAGGTAGGTAGAGCATGATAGAGAACACCTGATGCTCTTCTGGCCACATACACTCATATGCACAGAGAACATGAGTATACACACACACACACACACACACACACAGGCACGCACAAACTCACAGGCACACAAATAAGTAAATCTTTTTAATGCAATGCTCCTGACAACAACCAGGGCAAAACATATGAGATCAGTTAAGTATGCATATCTCTAGCAAACAGACCCCAAGCTAACGGCTTGTGATATAGGAGCCACATGACTCCTGCTTCCTAACTGTTTGTATCTTTGATAATCAGATGAAGAACAGTAGTGGTGTTTTCAATGTGCTGAGTCACTGGCAGGGAAGAACGACAATCCTCCTCTAGGATAACTGCCTTTTCTTCTCTTGGCAATTCATCCTTTCCTAACTCACAGAATGAACCAACCCTGCTTATGCTGCCTGTCCTGTCCTGTCCTGTCCTGTCTGTCCTGTCCACAACACTCCTCAACCATTGCCTGTCCAGTGTATTCAGGCAATGAGGCATGAGCAGGAAGTCTGATTATGTAAACAATGCTCTGGCTTCTAGACAGGTATAAGGAAAAACAACTTCTGATTTTCTATCAGGTAATATTCTTACTCATGGTGCATTATTATTGACTTTTTTTCCCCTCAATATTAAACATTTGCTAGGGATTTATACCAACAAGAAAACTATAAAATAATTTTGGTTCAGTTAGTGAGGTTTTTTTTTTTTTTTTGGTAATATTAGCTGTAGCTTTAGTAGAGTTAACAAACTTGAAAATAAACCCATTTAGATCTTAGTACATTTTAAGCTAAACCAAGAGTCACCAATGAAGAGCTCTAATAAAATAGTGAACTATTAACCTCTATTGTTTTGTATTATTTGTGAAATAAAATGTCTGCTCTTTATAACACCTAATTTTCTTCATTACCTTACAGTTTGAGAAAAAGTAATCTTCAAAAGTAGGGCAACAAGATTCTATATTTTAGTAAACAGGAAAAAAAATTAAGTTTATAAATGAGTCGCTTTTAAAAATCTTTGTTACATTTTTATTTATTCTTAGTGGGTGGACAGGTTCCAAGGTACATATGTGGAGGGCAGAGGACTCCATGTCAGAGTGCCTCCCAGAGGTTGAATTTGTATTGTCTTGATTGGAGTGCCTTTTGACTGAGCCATTTCACCAGCCCAAGTTGACACATGTGTGTGCCTGTCCCGGACCAGTTGTTGGGTTGATGTATGGGTCCTGTGTCCGCCCCCTACCCACCCCCCCAAGAGGCTAGGACTGAGGCTCCAAGAGCCAGAGGTGAGGGAAGTTGATTGTGCTCTCCCCATGCTGCACCAGGCAGGCATTGGGCTATGTGAAGCTGCAGGACCCCAGTCAGGGTGGGGGAGTGCAGTCTGAGGTTCACAGGGAGCAGGGAGCCTGGGAGCTCCAGCTAGCTCGCCTGGTTCTCAGGCTCCCAGGCGTTCTATAGGCGAAGGCCTGCTCCACTGTCCCCCATGGCGGATCCCTAAGAAGATAAGTGGCCCATGGTTTTAAGATGTTTATTGTTGTGGCAGAAAGTGGATGAGAAACTACACTATTTCCTGAGGTAGGGCCTGAGGTTAAATACCTTTTGCAGGGAGGAGTGGCTGGGAAGGAATGCTTAATTGGCTACACCCTTTTGACCTTTAGGTCTCTCATTAATATAGAGACCTTTCTTGAGGCTACCTTTAGTCACTCCCTCTACCTGTGGCTAAAAGTGACTAAAAGACATAAATCTATGGAGGCCTACCGCCTCGTGTGTCAGGAGCCTGGAGTCTGGGAGCTTGTTTTTTTTTTTTTTTTTTTTTTTTTTTTTTTTTTTGGTTTTTCGAGACAGGGTTTCTCTGTGTAGCTCTGGCTATCCTGGAACTCACTCTGTAGACCAGGCTGGCCTCAAACTCAGAAATCCGCCTGCCTCTGCTTCCCAAGTGCTGGGATTAAAGGCGTGCACCACCACCGCCCGGCGCTGGGAGCTTGTTAAAACGCCTGCCGGCTCTGAATCACCTGGGGTCTCCGGTGATTCCCAGCCTGTGCTCAACCAGAAATTAGCTTGCCTTTCACAGTCCTACAGACATTAGTTTATATATATTTGTCAAGAGCATTCAAACTATTCATGGCTTCTAAATGTGAACAGGTACTTTTACATTTCAAATTCTACTGGAAATTGCCTTTAAGAGAAATTCCCTCTCCAAATTATGCACAAGCACACAATGTATATGTTTAATGCAGATTAAACACATGTAGTTTCACAAAAGGGACTGTGTGTATAGGAGGCACATACCATACTTACACCCGAAATTTCTAAGTAATTCCACACTGATAAAAGAATGCCTGGGTACTGTATCTTACTAAAGCTTGCCATAAAGCTGCCTATCTATTCAAATCTTGGAGCACAGAGAACTTAATGGGTCTGGAAACTGTGATGGGATATTGAATAGTAAGAGCCACAAAACCAAGGAGGCAGACTTCTATTCACAGGCAATGGAAAGGATTGAACAGAGTCAACTTTGCCATTCAGGAGTTGATTTGTCTATGGATGTTTTCCTGGTCACACTCACTGAAAGGTTCCAGAGTGTTTCTTGTTCTTTGGGGGACTGAGGTTGAAACCCCCAAGCAGAGGAATGTGGAGGTGTGTTTATAGGATAAGCACATTTGGAGTTTGTCAGTGGGTTTATTTTTATTAGTTCTTTGAGAGTTTCACATGATGTATTTTGATCATACTCTTCATCCCCTACCCCCAACTTTTCCCATAGCTAGCCCCACTCCACTTCCTTACCCATTTAACCTTGAGTCCTTTTTTTTTCTTTTCAACCCTTCAAAATCAACTTGTGTTGCCTGTAAAAACTATGTGATGGTGTTCACCCCAGTATAAGAACCCTGAACCCTTTTCAATCTTTGCTCCTTAGGGAAATTAAGATATTTAAGATATTCTAGTATTTAAGGAAATGCAACCAACTTCCATAAAAAACAAAACCAGGCCTGGGCTGGAAGATGGTTCAATTAGAAAAACATTTGGCCTTGTTAGTTCAAGGACATAACCGTAGAACTCACCTAAAATGTTGACCTTGGTGGTGTGTCCTTACAGTCCAAGCTCTGGGGATGTAGAAATAGTAGAACCCCCAAGGTTTGCTTGCTTAGTGAGTCCAACCTAACTAGTGAGCTTCAGGCCAACAAAAAGCCCTGTCTTGAGAGAGGTAGACAGCTTTCCTGAGGATGGTACCCAAAGTAGTTGTGTGTCCTCAGACATGAGTATACATCCTTACACACTCAAATACACACATGTACATAAACACATACATCTTCAAACTTATGCTAAAGCATTTATTCTACTTGTTATTAGGGTAGTTCTAAAGTTCTCCTTAGCTAATAAGGCTTTAGCCCCTAAAACCCGAAGCAGAGCTGGAGAGATGACTCAGGGTAAAGGTTCCTGCTCTGAAGTCTCAGAAATCTAAGTTGGATTCCCAGAGCCCACACAGTGAAAAGAGAGAATGGACTCCAGTAAGTTGTCCTCTGACCTCCACATATGCATTGTTGCATGTGTGCACACATACCTATACACATACCTCCACACATGCTTCCACACAGGAATGTAAAGTGTAATGTAAAAAATAGCTCTCCCTAAACCCACACATACACTTAGACATATTTCCTCTGCAGGTTTAGCTGTGTTTGTTGTCTGTGTGCTTATTGGTTAAGGAATTATTTAGGTTTTTCTAAATTGTTTTTTGCTGCTACGGTGGAAATCTACAAAAATGGGTAATAGACTATTTTGGGCCCATTGTTCAGAACACATTTATCTTAGAAATGGTTACCATAGAGATGGGCACACATTGTGTGACTCTACAGCTGGCAAGTCAGAATCATCTATGCTAAGACATAAATAGCCATATATACACAGATACTCAACAACCCATACACACAAGTCGTGCCTTACTCCTATTCTTGTAAAATAACATTTATTTCAGCAATGCCCCTGGTGGTAGAAGGGACAGTAAAGTCTACACAGTTAAAAATGTACAATATCATCAAAACCATTTTTAAAATGTAGTCTGAGTCAAATTCAGAAGTTATTAATGTACTTGTAAAATTAGGGGTCAGTATGGTGGTACACATCTGTAACACCAGTGCTTGGTAGTTGGAGGCAGGCAGATCATTCACAACTATCCATAACTACTGAACCTATTCAAGGCTCCCTTGGATAGAACCCTCTCCCCACCAAACATAAGGATGAATAAACAGAAAACACATCATATAAATTAAATACCAATATCATGCTTCACTCATTAGATACAAGTCAAGTTATCTTGGTGGGCTTCTATAGTTAATTATCTTCTTCAGATAAGGTGCCACCCTGGTCATTTTGAAGCAAGGCATTCATGTTGACCTGTATGAGACCCTTATGAAATTAATATTCCTTTATGGAGGGAGATGAGAGCATTATGAGACTCAAGAGGCTCATGATATCCTCATTTGATTACACCCACCCCAAGATTCCAATCATTATTGTTTAAGAAGCAAACAATTGACTGGGATGGACATCTTGGTAGCGTTGCTTAATCCTTTGAACCCTTGGTGCTCTCTCTGCCTGTAATAAAAAAGACTTTGCTTTAACACACACGCACACACACACACACACACACACACACACACACACACACTCGACGTAATGGCATCTGTATTCGATTTCTATATCCTTTGTTTGACTAATTTATTTACAAATTTAAATTTACTTATTTTATTTATTGGGTATGAGTGTTTTGCCTGCATGTGTAATGTACACCACATGTGTACCTGATGCCCATGGATGTCCGAAGTTAACCATGTAGGTGCTAGAATCTGAATCCAGGTCCTCTGCAAGAGCAACTGAGAGTCAGAGCCATTTCCCCAGCCCCCCCCTTTAAAAAACAATGCCTGTGAGTCATCAGTTTTTAAGAGTTTTAACAAAATCAAGTTATTCATGTCTCTTACAACTAACTTAATACTGTAGTTGTCTAACTGGTCCTCAGACATATCTTCTACGGCTCTTATAGTATTTGCTTAAAGCATTCCCTAATGGTCACAAACACTCTACATCCAAATAACTACCATTGTCTTTGAGATTTACATAATCTCGTATGTATATGAAACACAATCTTGGCTGTCAGCTAAGATATGGCTCTGTAGGTTGTAGGCAGCCGTGGTTATGACCAGCACCTGACAATGTAAGCAGCTGGCTTCCAGAGTGGCCAGCTCAGGAACTGGTAAACTGTAGGCAGCCGTGGTTATGACCAGCACCTGACAATGTAAGCAGCTGGCCAGCAAACAAGTCCTTTGAGCATGCGTCGGCCTCGTGCCCCTTCTGAGTGGGCTTATGCTAATAAGGTGTTGGCAGCTTAACCTATCCTGGGAGGACACATCACCCAGCCCGCCTAGGGCAGTTATATAAGCAGCTCCTTTCTGCTGCTTGGGGTCCAGGCCTTTCCCTTCCCTTCCTGGTCCAGGTCCCCCGTCCAGTTCCCCATTCCTATGTCAAGAGCCGTTCCTGGATTAAAGCCAACTGAGAAGGATCCTACCGTGTCGCGTCTTACTTGCGGGCCAAGGCGGACGCGACATATGGTGGCCCGTACGGGGAAACTGAGGACTTCACCTTCGTTGGATTCAGAACTCAGCAGCTAGGAACGGCGGCGGTACAGGTATAGTTATTGCCACAGAAAGTGCCCAGTGAGTAGGGCCGTCACAAGGTCCGCGGTAAAGCGGCGTCACAGAAAGTGCCCAGTGAGTAGGGCCGTCACAAGGTCCGCGGTAAAGCGGCGTCACAGAAAGTGCCCAGTGAGTAGGGCCGTCACAAGGTCCGCGGTAAAGCGGCGTCACAGAAAGTGCCCAGTGAGTAGGGCCGTCACAAGGTCCGCGGTAAAGCGGCGTCATAGAAAGTGCCCAGTGAGTAGGGCCGTCACAAGGTCCGCGGTAAAGCGGCGTCACAGAAAGTGCCCAGTGAGTAGGGCCGTCACAAGGTCCGCGGTAAAGCGGCGTCATAGAAAGTGCCCAGTGAGTAGGGCCGTCACAAGGTCCGCGGTAAAGCGGCGTCACAGAAAGTGCCCAGTGAGTAGGGCCGTCACAAGGTCCGCGGTAAAGCGGCGTCACAGAAAGTGCCCAGTGAGTAGGGCCATCACAAGGTCCGCGGAAAAAGCGGCGTCATAAGGTCCGTGGTCATAGGTCCATGGTAAAGTGGCAATTGAATCACGAGAAACCTTAGAAGTATCATGTTTGTGTTTGTTGTAGACCAGGTGTGGGTCGGTCTGGGTGTCGTAATTATGTTTTTCCTAGTATGTAGTCTTTGTTTCTGTTTAAATTGTCATTGTCCAAGACATAAGTGTAAAAAAAATAATAAAGGACGAAAAAGGGCCTCCAACATCTATCCTAGCACAAAAGATTTAGAGACAGAGAGTTCCTCCAGCTCCGATAGCTCAGTTGAGGAGGAAGGAGGGAACTTAGGCAAGATGGAGGAGGAAGAAAAGTTAGAAAAGATGGAGGAGGATCAAGAGAACCTATCAGTTGAAAGGGAGTCTGTGACCCTCTCTAGGCGGAGGAAAGGCAAACATGGGGCGGAGAAGCTTAAACCACCTGCTTGGGAGACGCCCACAAGCTCCGCCCCTAGGCCCGCCTCCATATGCGGAGGTTCCTCGGGCCGGTCCACCCCCAGGGACTCCAGGGACTCAATCGTTCTGCCCTGAGACTTGGAAGGAAGCGCGTATGGCCTTCCCAGTTTTTGAAGATCCGAATCAACAAAGATATCATGAGCACCTGGATATCAAAATGTTAAAAAATCTTGCAGAATCAGTCAGGGCTTACGGCGTCAATGCTTCCTACACGCAATCCTTGATAGAAAGGATAGCGACACAGGCCATGACACCATCTGATTGGATAAGTACTGTGAAAGCCTGCTTAACTATGGGGCAATATCTTGACTGGAAATCTATTTACAGTGATTATGCTCAAAGACAGGCTCAAGCCAATGCCGCCGCAGGACAGTCCTTATGGAACCTGGATATGTTTCTAGGTCAGGGACAATGGGCAGGTAACCAGACAGCATACCCGCCAGCGGTGTACGACCAAATTAGTGCCATGGCTGTTAGAGCCTGGAAAGCTCTACCCAATAGGGGAGAAGTTTCTGGCAATTTAACAAAAATCCTCCAGGGTCCTAATGAGCCTTTCTCCGACTACGTGGCTCGCATGATGGAAGCCGCAGGGAGAATATTTGGCGATCCTGATATAGCCATGCCATTGATAGAGCAATTGGTGTTTGAACAGTGCACCAAAGAGTGCAGGATGGCCATCACCCCCTGGAAAGCAAAGGGCTTGCAGGCTTGGATGAAGGCTTGTAGGGAGATTGGTGGACCATTGTCCAACTCTGGCTTGGCAGCTGCAGTTATGCAGTTGTCTAAGGGTAAAGGCAGGACCCCTGCTGCAGGGGCTTGCTTCAACTGCAGCCGCCAGGGACACTTTAGGAGTCAGTGCCCCCAAAGAGACAGGGAAAGGCAAAGAGACAGGGAAAGACAAAGGAATACCCCTCGTCTGAGGCCGCCAGGAATATGCCCAAAATGTCACAAGGGTAATCATTGGGCCAGTGAATGCAGATCGACAAGGAACCCTGAGGGCCAAACGCTGCCTTCTGGTTATGGTAGTACGCAGTCAAAAAACGTGCAGCGGGGCCCACGCTTCCAGGGCCCTTAAATATATGGAGCAGTAGAGGGGCAGAGTCAGCCCAACCTACACCGCCCGAGCCTTGGAGAGCCACTCCGGGTTTGGCAGGGTTGGAGCCTCGGAGAGCCACCACGGGCTCAGCAGGGCTGGATCTGCGCTGCACCACCAGACTCGTATTAACACCCCAAATGGGTGTGCAACCTATTGAGACTGACTTCCAGGGCCCACTGCCTCCCGACACAGTGGGTCTACTGATAGGACGCTCTTCTTCCACCCTAAAAGGTCTCATGGTACATCCTGGTGTTATAGATGCCGATTTTGAGGGTGCAGTTAAGATCCTTGCCTCCTCTCCGCAGGGTATCGTGGCCATTTCACCAGGAGACAGAATTGCTCAAATAGTAATGCTACCCAGCTTACATAATGTGTTCCCCAGTAAAAATGTAATAAGGGGAAATAAAGGCCTCGGATCCTCAGGGACTGAAGCCGCCTTCTTATCTTTAGATTTGGACCAAAGACCTATAATAGAATTGGAAATTAATGGCAGAAAAATATTGGGCCTATTAGACACAGGAGCTGACCGTAGCATTATAGCCCAAAAAGACTGGCCTAAAAACTGGCCTATTCAAGCATCAACCCAAACCCTACAAGGGCTTGGGTATGCAAAATCGCCCGATTTAAGCGCAGGTACATTATCTTGGAAAGACAAGGAAGGAAATGAAGGCACCTTCCAACCTTTTGTGTTATCTTTACCTATTAGCCTTTGGGGCAGAGACCTGTTAAAAGCCATGAAATTGAGATTGACAAACACACATTATTCCACAGAGGCAACAAACATGATGACAGACATGGGATGGCATCCATCTCATGGCACTGGAAAATATCTCCAAGAGAGAAGGGAACCAGTGCAACTGCAGTCTAAAGGGCTGCGCATGGGACTGGGTTTTTCCTAGTGGCCACTGGACCTAGCATACCCATTGTCTGGAAGACTGAGGAGCCAGTGTGGGTTCCCCAGTGGCCTCTTTCCTCAGAAAAGTTGCTAGCCGCTAGACAACTAGTTAAAGAACAATTAGAGTTGGGACATATTAAACCTTCTATCTCTCCCTGGAACACTCCCATATTTGTTATAAAAAAGAAATCAGGGAATTGGAGACTGCTACATGACCTGCGAGCCATAAACCGTCAGATGCAGGTCATGGGGCCGGTTCAAAGAGGATTGCCTCTACTATCTACTCTACCTCGTGATTGGCCTATTATTGTCATTGACATTAAAGATTGTTTCTTTTCTATTCCACTTAGTGAAAAGGATAGTGAGAGATTTGCCTTTACAGTTCCATCCATTAATCATGAGGAACCTGACCAGCGTTACCAATGGGCAGTACTGCCTCAAGGCATGGCCAATAGTCCCACCATGTGTCAATTATATGTGGCAGAGGCCTTAGCCCCTGTCAGGAAAAAATTTCCCCAGGTTCATTGTCTTCATTACATGGATGACATTTTGATAGCAGCAAAAACTGAACCTTTGTTGGACCGTGTCTATGCAGAGTTGATCAAGCATTTAGACAAAAGACAGCTGATAATAGCTCCAGAAAAGGTTCAGCGAAGCAAGGTAATGAAATACCTTGGGGCAAAAATAAGTATCAAGGACATAGTACCTCAAAAATTTGAATTACGTAAGAACCACCTTACAACCCTAAATGATTTTCAAAAATTGCTAGGGGACATTAATTGGATACGTCCTTATCTACATCTGTCTAACCAGGAATTAAAACCTTTGTATGAGATATTGATGGGTGATTCAGCTCTTGACTCACCCCGTCTCCTGACTCCGGAAGGCAGAGCTGCACTTGAGAAGGTAGAAAAGAGCTTGAGGGAAGCCTTCCTAGGAAGACTAAAACCGGAGCTACCCATAATCCTATGTGTCCTTGCCACACGTAATCAACCTACAGGGGTTTTGTGGCAGGATGAGCCACTCTTGTGGGTCCATCCAAAAATATCTCCAAGCAAATCCATTGAACATTATCCCACCACAGTAGCTCGTCTGGCCCAGGAGGGCATTCGCCTATGTGTGCAGCACTTTGGACGAACGCCTGAAACACTCATAACACCCTACTCTGCTTACCAGGTGAAGGTCTTATGTGGTACAATAGATGATTGGGCCATTTTGACCTGTAGTTTTGATGGCATTATAGATAATCATTACCCCAAACATCCTTTATTATCCTTTTTCAAGGAGCATCCTGTAGTTTTCCCTTCTGTCACCTCTCATAGCCCCTTGAAAAATGTACCTAATATTTTCACTGATGGCTCCAAAAATGGCTGTGGAGCATACCTAGTAGGGAACTCTCAGCCTGTACTGTGCCAATTCCAGCCTGGTTCACCTCAGGTTGTTGAATTGCGGATAGTTTTGGAAGTTTTCAAAGCGTGTCATTTTGCTTTTAACTTACTCTCCGATTCTGCATATGTAGTGAACAGTGTCAGAGTCCTAGAGGTCGCAGGACCCATCAGAGCCAGTAGCACAGTGTGCGCCCTTTTAAAGATTTACAAAACGTAATTAGACAGCGCACCAACAAATTCTTTATCCAGCACATTAGAGCTCACACAGGATTACCAGGACCCTTGAGTGCTGGAAATGACACGGTAGACCTATGGGCTAAGAAGGAATGCATCTTCCTGAGCACTGCTTGGGATCGTGCAACACAGTTCCATCAGTTGTTTCATGTAAATTCTAAGGCATTGCAGCAGAGATTCAATCTGCCGAGGGCTGCAGCACGCCAAATTGTGCTCGATTGTCCCCAATGCATTATACACTTACATCCATCGCATGTGGGCATCAACCCTCGAGGCATTTCACCCCTCAGGGTTTGGCAAATGGATGTCACTCACTTTACAGAGTTTGGAAAATTAAAATATATTCATGTCTCTGTGGACACTTGTTCAGGTATCATCCATGCTACTCCCCTCACTGGGGAAAGAACTACCAATGTAACTACTCATTGCTTGGAAGCATGGGCAGCTTGGGGAAAACCCCAAATGCTTAAGACGGACAATGGCCCAGCCTACACGGCACAGGCCTTTTCTTCCTTTTGCCAACGCATGGAAGTCTCACTCACTCATGGACTGCCCTACAACCCCCAGGGGCAGGGCATTGTAGAACGAGCACACCGCACGCTCAAAGAATGCCTTCAAAAACAAAAAGAGGGAATAGGCCACGGCCTTACCCCCAAGCATAGACTATCCTTAGCACTATTTACCTTAAATTTCCTAAACTTGGATGCTCAGGGTCAGTCTGCTGCTGACAGGCATCATAATCACCTACGCCCTCCGCCAGAGAAAGTAAAATGGAAAGATATTATAACAAACATATGGCGAGGGCCCGATCCCGTGCTCTTAAGGGCACGAGGTTCTGTTTGTGTCTTTCCAGAAGACCAAGAAAACCCCATCTGGGTACCCGAGAGATTGACTCGGAAGATCTCCAGCCCGGCAGTCCCAGACGGAGAAAAGGATGATGAGGGCATAGATTCTGTTTTTGACCCTACTACTGCTATGGATACCGGTGACTTTATACCTTTGTGGGCCGTCACACGCACCTGGCCAGTGCCTATGCCGGTCCATTCTAACTCCCCGGTCCTTCCTACCTTTTCTCTACCTTTTGTGTTTGTATGCTTTGCAAAAATCAAAACTCTGCGCTTTGTATTAGCCAATGTATCTGCTTGGTTGGATCCCCTTGCAGATAGTAAAGTTGACGCAGAGGTTTTGAGAAACGTGCTTGTTCAGGTAAGTTTGGGGTCGTCACAAGGTTCGGGGGACGCCTCGAACCGGACTGATGACTCCCTAAACATCACCATGCTATTTATGATTTACAATGCCACCATATCTTTGCCAAAGAACTCTACTAAATGCAGAGTGCTGGAAAGGCAGGAATAACACTGCCTTTATTGTCAGACTACCTACCTCTGTACCGGTAACGGTGGAGGTTGACCTTAATACCTGTTTAGATATAAACCTATTCAGCTTTCTTGCGTCTCCTCTCTCAGGACTGTATATTTATTTCTTTGGTATATAACTCTTCTCAGTCTCTCAATCAGAGTCGTCTCCTGTCTGAGTACCTGAAAGGAAACCGGTCGAAAGAAGACGAGTACCTATCCAGGAGGCTCCTATTGCAGATCGCTACCCTGAATGGCACCCGCCTGGATCCCTCTACTTTGGAGGGGCTCACCACTTGGGTCAAGGGCGCCCTCAATTTTCTTTAAAGAATGAGCGGGAGTATTTATCTGGGGAGCTGTTGTTCTCCTAGGATGTGGTTTCTGCCTTTGGTTTCTGTGTCATTTGTGCCATGACCATGCAGGACATAAGGTTGTTGTTTACCAGGCGCTGACTGCCATGAAGGAAGGCACTCCCCCAGGTATTTGGCTGGCCTCCCTTAGGGAGGCATAGTGGGGAGCCTTCTGGACCCGGTAATGGCCATCCAGGCATAATCCCTAGATCCTGACCATCTTGACCATTGCCAAAGGTGTACACTCATGAGGCTCCTACAGCATCACCTCAATGTTTCTGAAGCGGGGAGTACGAGGAGCGCCTCGACTAGAGATGTTCTCAATCCTGAGATAGATTCTCTGAAAGCATGTCCGAGTGCATAGAGGTTTTGTGCCAAATGTACCTCTCCCTGAAAAAAGGCACGAAGGCGGGTATGGCAGAAATATAAACTTTCCCATCACAATGCCTTCACTTTGCACAAGGGCTCGGACCTCTGTTTTCCACCGCTGACTTGCTGCGCTAGCGGCGACTTTATAGGTGTGCTTTATCGCCTCACGCCAACCACCTAATGAATGAGTTCAAGCATGCTTGGGTGTGGGATGCCTAAGGTCTGAAGGGTCCAGAGGTAACCTAATTCAAATTTAATAAATAAATAAGGGGAGATGTAGGCAGCCGTGGTTATGACCAGCACCTGACAATGTAAGCAGCTGGCTTCCAGAGTGGCCAGCTCAGGAACTGGTAAACTGTAGGCAGCCGTGGTTATGACCAGCACCTGACAATGTAAGCAGCTGGCCAGCAAACAAGTCCTTTGAGCATGCGTCGGCCTCGTGCCCCTTCTGAGTGGGCTTATGCTAATAAGGTGTTGGCAGCTTAACCTATCCTGGGAGGACACATCACCCAGCCCGCCTAGGGCAGTTATATAAGCAGCTCCTTTCTGCTGCTTGGGGTCCAGGCCTTTCCCTTCCCTTCCTGGTCCAGGTCCCCCGTCCAGTTCCCCATTCCTATGTCAAGAGCCGTCTGATAAGCCAACTGAGAGGATCCTACCGTGTCGGTTACTTGGGCCAAGGCGGACGCGACAGTAGGTGATCCCCAGGGCATTCCTGGAAGATAATCAGAGAAGACAAGTAATAGGCAACATTTTTATGGCTGGCTGAGGGAACACACTGCTGACCTTTGGCTACCTCAGCTCTCAGGAGTCTACTTTGTCACTGTTGCAGTGGCCCTCCTCCACTAGTCACAGCCCAGCTCTCTTATCCACCAACTTGGACTGAAGACTGATGTCTCTCCAGGAGTCTTGTCCACCTTCCTTCAGTACCAGATTGGAACTGCCTGGGCAACCTGTCTGTGAATTGAGCACCTACCAATTTCTCAGTCTCTCCAGCAAGCAAACAGCCATAGTTAGACAGCCATCTGCTGTAAACCAATCTAATAAATCCCCTTTGTAATATGCATTCAACCTTTAAGTGGTTCCTCTAGGGAACTCTGATGAATACACAACGTAAATATTAATTTAAGCTTATGCCCTTTACACCCAGGATGTGTCCCAGCAAACACAGTTTAAGTTTTACATCTATTTTGCTAATGATGGGAATTTTCTTCATCTGTGATTTCTTTTTTTCTACCCTGTTTTTTTTTTTTTTCAAAAACTATTTATTTTATGTGCTTGTATATGTTTATGCCTGCACCATATATGTGCAGGAGCACATGAGGTTCACAATGAAAGTTTCAGATCTCCTGGAATTTAGTTACAGAGAGCTGGTTGCCACATGGGTGCTTGGAACTGGACTCTGCAAGAACAATCAAAATGCTCTTAACTGCAGAGCCATCTCTTCAGTCCCTCTGGGTTGATTTTAAAAAAATCTTGTCAATTTTTCTGAAATTAGAATACATCTTAAAAAGCAATAATGTCTTAAGTGTAGCATTGTTCAGCTGGAAATACTGCTCTGTGTTGGTGTGTAAAGTAATGATATGTCTTATAATGAATGCTCCGTGAAGTTCAGTGAAATACATTTTTCTGTACCTTCCTAGTCTTTGGTGAAGGCACTATACTAATTGCAGACACTCCAGAAGTGTGTATTTGTTGGTTTCATGGGTGATGTTTTTGAAACAATAAATGGCTGTAACAAAAATAATCCACAGAACATATTATTAATGTAAAAAAATAAGTTTTAAAGCCATTTATTTTCTGAGGAAAGTTAGAATAGATGAAAAGGAAATTGACAATTATGCTAAACCTACTTTTTTATGTGTATAAATAAACTTCATCTAGGAAAAGTAGAATTCTGAATTCTGGCCTAATCTGCTTTTCTCTACGTTTTTTGGGGAAAAAAACCCTGCTTTTTTAGGCAATGCAAAGTAGTTAAATAATACCCCAAATTAATATTAGTAGGGAAGGCAGAAGGATCTATTTCTGTTTTATTGTTTCTTTTTATATTATCATAACATAAATAAGGCCATACAAATATGACACAAACATGTTTTGGAACCAAAAATGTTCCATTAACAAATTCATTTATGAAGCATTGAAGTCACAGAGGAAATTTGCACTCAAGCTGGAATTAATTGAACTAATTTCTAAATGTCTTTCAAAAGATCCAAGAGCAGGTGCCAAGATCCTCACGAGCACTAACTGCAGGCTGTGCCTGTTCTGCCCTAGCGCGTTGCAGATGGGATCACTAAGGCTGGCCAGAAACTGAGTGCAAAGTGAAGGATTCTGACAGAACATTCATAAAAAGATCTTACCCGTCTAGTCATTCTGAATTAATAAAAATTATGTATTGCCGTGGCAGATTTTATCATGCGAAATGTCAAGCCATGTTGTACAGCAAGATGGAAGTAAGACTTAAACCCCGGCAGACCTTCCACCGAATACCAGGTCTGCTGCTCACTAGCCCTGTGCATTTTAGTTACTTTATTGAAATTGAGGTTTTCAGATAAATTGGAGCCAATGCTGGGAAAATGCCCAGTGTACTACTTGGCATAGGCACTTTAAATATGCCAAGACAGAGAAACGAAGCCAGTCCTGGTGGCTCGGGCCCATAATCCCAGTTACCCAGGAGTCTGAGGCAGAAGGCACACCAGCTCAGGGCCTGCAGGAGCTACATATAGTGAGTTTAGAGTCAGCCTGAACATCTTAAACCATTTCTGAAAATGAAAAGCAAAAGGGGGCTGGTTGAGTACTTGTGTGGCATGTTATAGGCTTAAGACCTATTATCGTGAGAGGAAAGAGAAAGAAGAGGGAAGAGAAATATGAGAAATTATCTGCAGAGCAGAGACACTTTCAGGCTGTACTGACTTAACTGCAGTCCCCTTGGCCCTCTGTTGTGTGACTTTTCCTGAGACTGCTCTAAAGACGTTTGTCCCAGATAGAGGGCCTAGGCTTACCACAGAAGGACTCCACTCACGTGCAGCTCAGTGAGTCAATTATTTTGTCAGACTTGCATACACCAGCATGGGTAACACAAAGGCAGTTGTATCCCCAGAACATCCCACACCATCCATGTCTTACTAAAGGCAGCTGTACTACTGGAGACTGCCCCACCCCATTGCCTCATGCATTGCTTTCTGCTGATATTACTTCAAGGAAACCATGCCTTGGGAACCTTGACAGCTTTGGGAACCTACACCCTCCCTCCATGAGAGAAGTTTTTGTTGTTGTTTTTGGTTTGGGTTTTTTGTTTTGTTTTGATTTTTTGAGATAGGGTCTTTATATATCCCTGGCTGGCCTGGAACTCACTATAAAGACCAGACTGACCTCAATCTCTCACAGATCCTCCTGCCTCTGCCTCCCAAGTGCTGGGATTAAAGGCATGAGCCACCATGCCCAGCTCATGAGGGAATATTAATAGTCTTGATCTCAGGAAGTTCTGATGTGGGTAATCACAACTGGTTTGCTCCAAGAAGGCTTCATCAAACTACCCGTTCCCTTACATTCATTCTTCTACTTTTTTTCCACAATGATCTCTGAACCGTGTATGTCTGCCTGTGTTGTGTGTGTAATATTTATTATTATTTCCTGTGTCACAGCCATCAAACACTATCAGCAGCCTGACCAGTTGTCTTAGTTATTGTTCCATTGCTGTAAGGAGACACTATAACCAAGACAACTCTTATAAAAAGAAAGTATTTAATTGGGGGCATGCTTACCATTTCAGAGTGTTTGTCCATTATCATCATGGTGGGGATTGGGGCAGTTTTCAGATAGCCATGGTGCTGGACAAGTAGCTTAGAGTGATACACACTATAGGCAGCAGGTGGGAGGGAGAGGGGACAAACTGATTTGTAGGCAGCAGGGCCAATAGGCCTTACTTACATGGGCTTTTGAAACCTCAAAGCCCATCCATTCCCAGTGATACACCTTTGCCAAAAAAGCCACACCTCCTAATCCTTCCCAAATAGTTCTACTAACTGGGGACCAAACATTCAATCATATAAGCCTATGGGGACACTATCATTCAAACTACCACACCAGTTATATGCCTCCATTGTAACCACTGCCTACTGCAAAACAGAAGTCACTTTTGGCTAGTACAGATAGCAGCAATTAATGTGCATATGAAAAACTGACAGTCACACTGTGTAACACATGGTAATAGCCTTGACTTGGGGCCTATGATTTCCTCAGAGATTTTTGCTGCCCTTACAGTAACAAGCACAGGTTCCTTCTTATGGGGAGGTACTGAGATATAACTGGAAGAGTTGGTTTTATTTTAAAAGTTATGCCATGATTGTACCTGTAGCCACATATTACCTATCTAGCATAAAACACAAGGTCCACCGCTGGAAAGGACCATTACAATCCCCTCAAAGCAGTCTGCATACTGCCTTCAAGCACTGTAAATGCCTCACAATCAGGAGGGAGCTTCCAGCTCTGCCCCAGCCTGATTTCTTCATGTTCTATGGGTTTAGAGTCTTCAACAAATGTGTGGGCAGGGGTAATAAAGGGGTTTGTACTCCCAGCATTGGGACATTTTTCACAGTAACCTTAAAGTACCTTTTCCCACGCATGCTGGTTGCCTTGTTTTTTTAAACTTCTGTTTTCATTATTCTTCAATATGTCTTTTGCAAATCTGTAAGTCACTCAATGAGTAGCATTATTTAATGAGACCTTTGTATAGAGGTGGACATGATCTCAGAAGATCTACTGCTTTTTGTCCCAATTAGACTTGGGACTCACCAGCCAAGAGGATACAAAAGCCTTCCAAATATGACCAAGATCCAGTATAATGTAAGCTAAAACTCTTAGGGGGAAAAAGAAAAGAATCTGAATCTAGATTTGACAAGCCTGGTTGACGGGATCTCTGTGATGGTAGAGAGCTGGAATATGATAAGTCCAGAGCCAAAATTATCTCATTAAGTCAATGAAATCCAGATTTCTCACAATTCTAGCTTCTTGTTTCTGCTAATATTACTAATAATATTTATTACACGAAGAAAGCCTTATTTCATTAGAAAAGAAATTAAACTTATACTTTATCTGATTTTTCTTCTGTGATGTGACTGTCCATTTAACTTCCCAGGTTAGAATCTAGTATAATGTCAAAATAATAAATGAAATTACTAATCATAAATAAAAATTTTAATAATTTGGACTTTGTGGAGGTTTGAATAAGAATGGCCACATAGGTTCATATATTTGAATGCTTGCATTCAAATGGAAGTAGAACTACTTGAAAGGATTACAAGAATTAGGAGGTGTGGCCTTGTTGGAGGGAATATTGCACAGGGGGTGAGCTTTAAGGTTCCAAAACCCATGCTGTCGCTGGCCAGGCAAGCTGCTTAGAATCACTAATTTTTCATGAAACAGAGAGAAAACAAAGGAAAATCATTAAAATCTTTTACACAGGCAGTATGCACAACACATACACACACACACACACACACACACTAGTCAGGCCTGACCACCTATCTCATGAACTCCACAAGTGTTTTTGCATATTTACATGCATACACATATACCTACACAGGTGTGTATAGACAAACAACATATACATATATACATTTGGTGATGGAGCTGAGCCTCAAATGCACACACAGACACACACACACACGGAGGATGAATGGTGTAAAGCCCCAGATGTCACACTTCATTCCTTCTCTCTGGCCTTCTTATACCCTCTTAGACAAAATTTATTAGACAATTACCTCATTGATAAAATGTTACACAAAAGGGAGTTACAGAAGGATGTTGATAGTTAAGAACTGTGGCCGGGCGGTGGTGGCCACACCTTTAATCCCAGCACTTGGGAGGCAGAGGCAGGCGATTTCTGAGTTCGAGGCCAGCCTGGTCTACAGAGTGAGTTCCAGGACAGCCAGGGCTACACAGAGAAACCCTGTCTCGAAAAAAAACAAAAACAAACAAACAAACAAAAAGAACTGTGATGCTTTGTATATGCTAGGCCCAGGGAGTGGCACTATTATGAGATATGGCCCTGTTGGAGTAGGTGTGGCCTTGTTGGAGTAGGTGTGTCACTGTGAATGTGAGCTTCAAGACCCTCATCCTAGCTACCTCGAAGCCAGTATTCTGCTAGCAGCCTTCAGATGAAGTTGTAGAACTCTCATCTCCTCCTGAACCATGTCTGCCTGGATGCTGCTATGTTCTTGCCTTAATGATTATGGACTGAACCTCTGAACCTGTAAGCCAGCCCCAATTAAATGTTGTCCTTTTAAGAGTTGCCTTGGTCATGGTGTCTGTTCACAGCAGTAAAACCCTAACTAAGACAATGTTTCATCTATAAGCTCATTGTAGATTCAAAGCAACAGTTTCACATGGCCTTGCTTTATCACAGTGCACACCTGTGGCTTCATCCTTAAACCTGACCTAAAATGAATGTTTTCTCTTGATCACAAATTTGTCCCAAGCCTATTTCTCTTTTTAGTATAATTGTAAAAGCTCACTATATTCCTTACTATGCAGCCTTTATTCTATGAGACTGGGCACATTATGTTCTTGATTCTGACTTATTATCTCTTTCTGGCAAAACAGCTAAAACTATCTCCCCAAAACCTTCTTTCTAAAATTCTTTGAATCAAGTCAGGAATTCTATAAAATCATTAATTCATCTAAACAACATTAATTCATGAAAGTCCATCTTCATGTTGATCTGCAGACGTAGGGTGGGCTGATGCCTGGGAATCATTGGACTATGTAATGGTGATAGGAAAGGCAGATCAATAGCATGAATATCAATCCATGAATATGCTTCATCAATTCTTGGATGAAGTCTCTTTGGGCCTTGCCTCTCAAAGTTTACCCATCCCAGGCCATGCAAAAATGGTGAACCATCTTCAGAAAACTTACTTTCATGCCTTTAGCCATTTCTTGATGGTTCCTGACAATTATACATCTAGAGGCAAAATTATCTTTAGTTCCCTTAATAGTCATTCATTGGCTACATCTGTATCTGGTCTAACTGTCCCTTTAAAAAACTTAGTTTTAAATTTTTATTTTATGTGTATGGGTGTTCTGTCTACATATATCCAGAAAATAGCTTGACATTATTTTTTTGTTTGTTTTATTGTAGTAGAAAGAATTATTTAAACCCCAAATAAGATCTCCTACCTGAATGAGACCAGTAAAGGAAGGTTAAACTCAATAATTATTATATAAATTGCACACCTAGATTGGGCAGATTTACCACTACACTACTCTAATCCCCGGCTATGAGATCCCTTATAACTTGCGGTTATCCAGGCCGCGTGGTTGTCCATCTCTGTTGTCGGCTTCCTTCTATCGCCAGCTTCCTTCTGCTTCAGCTTCCTCCTGCTTCTCCCTCTGCTTCTCTTTCTGCTTCTGCTCTCCTGGTGACTCCTTCTACTCTGCTTCTGCTCTGCCTTTTATATCTAATTCCTCTCACTCTCTCCTCCCCTAAGCCTTTTTCTCTGCCTCCCCTTCTACTGCCCTAGTCCCTAGTCCCCTTCTACTGCCCAATCTCTGGCTCTAGTCTTTATTTTACAGGTTTTAATTGGACAGAAGGTTTACAAGATGTTGTCTGTGTACAGATTCCATCATCCTCTGCAGCCCCTCCCAGAAGGGTGGAACTAGGATCAAAACACAAGCCTGGAGCTATCCACTGGAAACTAGGATCAAAATACAAGGCTGAGGCTATCCACAACATTGATTCAATCCTCCTCTGGAGCCCCTCTCAGGGGGATGGAACTAGGATCAAAATACAAGGCTGGGGCTATCCACAACATTTTATGACGTTAAACACATTGCAAAGACATTTCAACATGGAACATGGCGCTCAGGACAACTTGGGTCTGTTTCTGGGCCACAGACACTCACATTTGGCTGAAAGGAAACTCCCCCTTACTCCCTTTGAGATGAGATCTGTGTTTCGTAATTTAAGAAATTGTATAAAAAAGATACCCATCACTTGTATTAAGTCCTCTGTCAGAAAAGCTAATGGGGCCTATAAGATGAGTCACAGGGAATGTGCTTGCTGCACAAGGCTAGGAATGGAATTCAACCATGAGAACAAATGTAAAGGTGCAAGGGGAGAACAGATTGTACAATGTTGTCCCTTGACTGTCATGTTTGACCCATTGTATGCACAGGTGCGCACGTGTGCACACAACACACACACACACACACACTTTTTAAAATTGATCAGAAAGTGAGGAAAACATCTTTAAAAAGTCATAGTGCATACAGCAGCACTGGTGAGGCAATCTACTCCATCTACGATTTCATTAGCCATGATTGTTTTGTCAAAGCTGTCTGGGCTCCTTGTTGGCCATACTTTGTCACTGAAATAGCCTTGGACTGGGTGAACAGTCTCTCAACTTTATCAGTTCCAGCTTCACTCAACCATACAGGACTGATTTTACAATTTGTACTCTCAGTCACAATTTCTCCAAGTGTTATATGCAATCTGTTTCCCAGTAGTATGTCCATTCCCAAAATACTTTCTTGCAGGGGAAAGGTGAACGATTTGTGTGAACAGTCTATGCCCAGAGCAAGTTTAATCCTCTTATTTGCTTTGCTTTAACTCCCTGTTGACCCCCTGTAGTACATCCCCCACCTAGCTCCAACACTTTCAGATGTTACCATGGACTAAGATGCACTCAACTTCCGGATCCAAGCAAATCCCTCCTTTTCTTCATGTGAGTGGGTCACCCAAAAAATCTATAATTCAGCATAATTCATCACTCTGTACAATCCTCATCTGGAAACAGCCTTGGTTACCCCATTAGGAAGTTCCTGTCCAGATCATCTCCCTTTTTATCAGGGTACAGTGGGTACATGGGCTGTTCTTTGCCTTTCACCCCTTCATCAAACTTTTAGACAGGTGTTAACGCTGCCCAGAAGCTTATAAGCTCATCATCTGGATTTTTGTTAAAATTTTAGAAATGAAATTCTAGAAATCTGGCTCAACACACATCTTGCCACCATTGCTTTGAGTAACTCAGACAAGTCCTTTGTCTGCTTTGCCTTACACAGCCACAGCTGAGAGATTCGGCAAGCCAAGAACTATCTCGTCCTTACTGTTTGCTACTTTTCCTGCCAGATCAGAGCCTATCATGGAACATGCCTCCTATATGTGTATTTTCATGTTAATCCCTCCCTCACATGGGCCAGTTCCCTCTGAGCAGACAGTTCAGTCTCAGCTCAATGTACCACTCTTCACTGGGGGGAGGGGGGGGACTGTGCAAGTGCAGCTACAGCTACATCGAGCAAGCACGCCATCCCACCATGAAGATGGAGACGGTCATGCTAGAATGCTCTGCCACTCGTCTTTGAGTCTGTCAGTTCCTGCTTGGGTTTCAAGTGTTTCATGTCTTCTCTTGGGGAGACCAAACAAACAAACAAACAACCCAAAAAACAAAAACAAAACTAAACCCACATCTGATCACTTCAGGTAGACATGAAGGTCACAGAACAACAGTGAAAGTATTCTATCCAGTCCCCTCTGTGAATCAGTGAATTCTTTCTCTTTTTTTTTTTTTCCTTTTATTTTTTTTCTTTCTTTTATTTTTGGTTTTTCAAGACAGGGTTTCTCTGTGTAGCCCTGGCTGTCCTGGAACTCACCCTGTAGATCAGGCTGGCTTCGAACTCAGAAATCGGCCTGCCTCTGCCTCCCAAGTGCTGGGATTAAAGGAGTGCGCCACCACTACCTGGCTAACTTTTTTTTTTGTATTTTTCCCCCCTTCGGGCTGTGAGACGCATTCACAGCAGAGGCTTGACTCAACTCCAGAGAGAAGACCGCCTCCGACTCCGCCTCCGGCGCGCGGCAGTGCCACAGCTGGTCGGCTGAATCAGTGAATTTACTGGGGCTACTTAACAGAAGCATGGGTGCCACAAGGGCAGCTGCAGCATGGAAGGACTCGGCTCTGTCTCCTGAAAGACTCATGAAAAGTTGCACAGCTGGAGAGCTCCGCCCATAGTCGGATGCTTGGATCCCTAATTTCAGAGTAGGGAGCAGCCTTGTGAGCCTCCACCCCTCCACAAGGGAGTGCTAATAGCTTGACCTCATCTCATGCTCCCATCCAAGTTAGCAAGATCAGGAGCAAAACAGAGGTTAAGCGATATTACTGAAGGGAAATAGGGAAGTACCCACTGTCCCAGGACAACCCCTTACTGATCTTAGTGGAACATAGGCACTGCCATCCCTCGGGTGAAATTCCTCCTTTTCTCCCTAGCCTGGTTCTCCTGGAATTTTGCTGCTTTTTTTCTTTCCTTGGAGCACTGCAGGGCAGAGTGTGGTGCTTCTCCCAGCACCTCTGCACCCTGGCTAGCTTTGCAAAGACTTCTACCCTTAAAGTACTTTGAATAGGATAGAATATGCACTGTGCATTGAATTGAGGGATCTGGAATGACAAGTAATGTGACACTTGGCAAATCGGTTTATTTCCCTGGACCTTAGTTCCTCTTCTGAAAAAGGATGCATTCAACTAGATAACACTGAAAGCACAGTGGATTAATGTCTGTCCTGGTTAGCCTGATCTGTCAACTTGACATATCCTAAAGTCTTCAGGGAAAGGAATTGAGATATCTTCTAGATCAGATTGGCCTGTGGACATGTCAATGGGCAATTCAGTATTATCAAGAATGATTGCAGTTATTAAAATGTAAGGAATAATTCTATACATCCTCTACAACATGGGTGAAGTCCACAGTTTCTTAAGTAATACAGAGCTGTCTTAAATCAACCTTGTTACTAAAACTCAACAAAGAAACCACAACCATGTGACCAAAGGCTGAGGCTTTAATACCCAGATTATAAGAGCCTTTTTCAATAAGATACATTGTACCCACCTCACTGAGTTATCTGGCAGGCAGCTTACATGAGATGATGCTGTTTTTATTTATTTTATTGTGGGTGCCTCTAAATCTAATATTAGGTCTCAGTCGTTCCTTTTATAACATTATTGACATATGACAACACAAATCACACTGCTTCAAAACTCTTGTATTCTCTGCTTCCCATTCCCTGACCTCTCCTCACATCTTTCCTTTGTTGAGTCCCTCCCCCATCATTTTTCTAATACACAATGAGACCATATATGGGACTTCTCAATCTTGTGCACCAGATCCCCTCATTTAGACACCCCAAAATTCCCATTTTCAGAAGATAATCTTTTTAGGAAGTTTAGACTCCTATGGATAGTTAGTTGCCCATCTGACATCAATACTCAAACATCAGCTATATTAAGCACAGTTAGGATTTCTATTGCTGTGACAAAACACCATGAGCAAAAAGCAGATTGGTGAGGGTTATACTTCCATATCACTGCTCATCTTTGAAGGAGGTCAGGACAGGAACCCAAATAGGGTTGGATCCCTGGAGGTAGGAACTGATGCAGAAGCCAGAGAAGGATACTGCTTACTGGCCTCCTTCCCATGGCTTGCTCAGCCTGCTGTCTTAGAGAACCCAGATGGCACCACCCACAATGTGCTGGGCTCTCCCCCATCAGTCACTAATTAAAAAAATGCCTTACAGCTGGGAATTATGGAGTCATTTTCTCAATTGAGGTTTCCTCCTTTCAGATAACTCTTGTTTGTGTGTCAAGTTGACATAAGACTAGCCAGCATACATTCTATATCCCAAATTGCTTCTCATTTCTGCATTAATCCTTTATTAGTAAATGGCAAATTTATTACTCAATTGCTCAGGCCAATAATTTTAGAATTACCCAAATATCTGTTATCTTGTTAGCAATTCCTTGCGGTCTCTTTCTCATAGACAAACAGCCCCTAGTTTGTGATGTTTTGATTTATGGTATTTTTAATTAATGATGATTCAAAAGTGATCATTTTCTGTGGAAAATGCACTTTGAAATTTATCTTTGCCTTGATTAGCAATGTGAATTACTATGCTGTCTTGCAGTGCTCGGCAGAGGCAGTGAGAGCTGCCATCTGGAAGTTCGCCACTGGAGGAGAAAAACAAACAAAAAGCCCAATGTTCTCTTCAGGGTATGTGACTGTGCTCCTGTATGTAATGGGCTCAGTGTATCAAATGCACGTGCAACTTAACAGTGTTTCAACATGAGATGGATTTTTTGGGGGGATAGAATTTCATTTAAGTTGAGAAACTTGTGTTTCTAGAATAAAGTCTTGTTACTTCCCTCTCTACTGCCATTCTAGTGTAAACAAGTGCCATCTTTCAAACTGACTATGACAGAGGTCTCACAAACTTTGTTGCTCCTGTCTTAATTCCTCTAGAGAATAAGCAACATAGGCTTGTCAAAGACTCAGTTTTATTCCAAGCAGATTGGGGTATAGTTCAGCATTCAAGGTTTTTAAAAAATGCTTCTGGTGGTGGTAGTGGTGGTGGGGTTAGGGTTAGGAAAGATGGCTAAGTGGTTAAGAGCATTGGCTGCTCTACAGAAGAACCAGGTTCAATTCTCAGCATCCATAGGGCAGTTAACAGATGCCTGTTCATGAGGATCTGATGCCCTCTTCTAGCCTCTACAGGCCCTGCAGGCATGCAGTGCACAGGCATACTTACATGCAGGCAAAACATCCATATACATAAAATAAATTATGAATAAATACGGTTTTTAAAAGTGTTCTTGGGATCATGTTGTGGCAATTATTTAAAAGGGCCTCTGGCTCAGGCCGACTATCTAAGTTGCAGCCGCTCTGCCTAGCCCAGCCGCCATGTTTCTCAGCCAGAGGTCACGTGCGTGCTGCAGCTAGAACCGGCCCGCCAGAAACACCAGCCCTGCCACCCACTAGATGCCAGCATGAGAGATGGCTCTGCCAATCTTCCATGCTGTATCCGCAAGGCAGGGCATTGCCCAGACCATTCCGCCATCCATGCAGGCCCAGTAGAGAATGAGACTCTAATTCTTATAGATTAATCAAAGCTTATATATTTGGCAATGATCAGTAACAAGATACCCATACAATCAGAGGTGTAACCCAATACCCAACCTAGGTATACCAACTATCTTTGACTGCTACAGACACATGAACATCCGCCTCCATCACTCCTACATCTCTGCTCTCTTTCGATACTCCTCTTCCTTTTATCTCTTCCTCTCCTAACTCCTCCTCTTCCTTTTCCTCTTCCTCTCCTAACTCCTTCCACCTTAGCTCCTCCAACAGGATCAGTAGTTGTAAAGGGGGAAAGGAAGCAAGGTTGAGCAGGCAGAAATCCAGTGTCTATACAGACTTTATGAGAGCCTTGGGCAACCACATTCTGTCCTTTAGAGTTACAGTGACCTTTTAGAATTGTATCTAGTTAGGCTAAGATGACCAGGCCTCTAGGTTCCCACATCAATCATTCATGGACACCATCTACTCTGTGAGGGGTGTCACCTCAGATAGTAGCCATCTGAAGAGGAGGAAGACCTTGAAGAAATTATCCCTGTGTTGGTCAATAATTTTCGGAGTAGTAGAAATAACAGGCATTTGCTCAAGAGTCTTCTGGTTAATACAGCTCAGGGCCCATCACACTATTGGTTTTGGTCAGAATTTGACCTAAAGCTCTTACCATCTCTTGGTCCGTATCTCCTCCAACCTTTTTTTTTTTTTTTTTTTAAAAACTAACTCACTAAAGCCATATTAACCACTTGGCCTTGTCTTGAGCCTCCACACCCACCTCTTCTACTTCTCAGTATTGTCCTGTCTGGACGCTAGCTGAATCATGTGGCACAGACATTAAGTGTATTTTAGACATTGACTCTGATCTTTTACCCAGATATTTCTAAGGCTGGCTTCTGCCTGTTACTCAAGTCTATTTCAAGATTTATTTTATTGAATGGGCCTTCTCTCACCAATCAGCAGTAGTGAACAGCACCCATTCTTTCATCATCTTGTTTAGCGTTTAAATAATCACACACACACACACACACACACACACACACACACACACACACTATGATAAAATATCTCTTACATTCTAAGAGACTGGGTCTTTCCCTGGCCCTCATAGCCCGTGAACAGAACACACTGAGGTCACTTAAGACTTAAGACTGCTTACTGTATGATACCATGTATAGCCTGTTTAAACTACTTTAAAGAAAACAGTGTAATGCTGGCAGTGCTAGCATGTACATACTTTTAATCCCCCCACTGAGGCAGAAGCAGAGAGGTAGAGAGGCAGAGGAGAGGCAGGGAGGCAGAGAGGCAGAGAGGCAGAGAGGCAGAGAGGCAGAGAGGCAGAGAGGCAGAGAGGCAGAGAGGCAGAGACAGAGGCAGGGGGATCTGAGTTTGAAGCCAGCCTGGTCTGAAAAGCAAGTTCCAAGACAGCCAGGGGTACACAGGGAAACCCTGTCTGACAAGACAAAACAAAGAAAACAAAAGGAAAATAAAACAATGTAACAATCAACCTTACTTGCCTGAGATCCCTCTGGTAATCACCTTTAAAACCTAAGGTAAAGTATAGCTGTAATCTAAAATTATGTAATTAATTATTATTACTTAAAGTGTAATATTATTCTATGCCGCTGATCCATAATAATGTGAATCATTTGCTGAAAGCAGCAAATATAGAGGTTGAAAGCAATCTTCTAAAGATGAATATCCACCATAAACGTTGAAAATGCATTTGGATATTGACTGATAAACAATATTTGTAGTACTGTCTGGGTCAGTTGGAGCCAATGACTGAATCACTTGTAAACCTCTGTTAAAGATTTCTATGAAGTATATCATTCCTTCTCTATGTGATGTTTTCAGTGCTGCTTAAAAAGATAGATACAGACACACACACAGAGATTGAACACATAGACACAGACAACAGATAGGCACACGGAACAGTCACAGACACAGATACAGACACAGGTACAAGTGCAGATACAGATATACAGATACTGGGACAAATACAAGGACAGGGACAAGGACAGGGACAGAGTCACAAGACGGCCTCCAGGCAGACACAGCTTCATACAACAGAGAAAGAAAGACTCAGAGAGTATGATGTACATTTCAAATCTGGACTCACTTTTGGTTCAATGACCCTAAAGGGAAGTGATTTTATTTCTTTTTGGTTTTGTTTTTTGAGACAGGGTTTTTCTGTGTAGACCTGGCTGTTCTGGAACTATAGAGATCTGCCTCCCTAGTGCTGGGACTAAAAATGTGTGCCACTACTGCCTAGCTTATTTCTCTTTTTAATATGACACTGATACATTATTGGTTACTCAGAGTAATCACTAATATGTTTAATCCATGCAACGCCTTGTTCAATTAATATTTTTTAATATAGTTACTGTTATTTTGAGGGCAGTGCAGCATTCCATAGTAAAGAAACCATGTTTCCCCAGTTGTAAACGATATATATACATGTATATATATAGTTTGTGGTAAAGTAAAATGACATAATGTCTAAAGTATTGTTATATGCTGAGTGCATATCATTATGTGTGCAAAAGTTGTTAACAGAGTGCTGGGCATACAGTAAGTGCTCATTGTTAGATAGATTCATGGATTGATTTATGGTTAGAGTTGTTTCTAAGGAGCCTGTGGTCAACTAAATGAAGCAAACAATTTACAGTTCACTTTGGAATTCCCAGTAGGTATTGTGGGTAGATAACTCCATTTGAAGGAGGAAAAACTTTGGTTCATATCTCAGGTGTCCATAACTATAAAAAACTATAAACTGTGTAGCTTAAGCAAGAGAAATTTACTTCTTGTGGTTTGGAGGCCTAGAAGTCCAAAATCAAGGTGCTGGCCTATGCAAGGTTCCGGGCGTGTTTGTTCCTCTTCCTTGGTACCCACTTCTCCCAACTTCCTTCCTTAATCCCGCTTCGTCTAGTATTAAGGAAGAAGAGTACTTCATCAGTAAGGGAAGAAGAGTTCTTCGATTTCATGGAGCCACGAATCTTGCCATATGTTTTAATATAATGCTAATTGTCCCCCAGCGGTCCTATCTCCAAATATCTGAACACCTGGGCTCATAATTCCAACTCATTTTGAAGGGGCACAAAAATTCAGCCCATAAACTTACTTTAATGTCGGAAGGTTTAAAAGTAACAAAATGTTTGTACGCAGTGCTGAAGAATACATTTTTTTTTCTAAATCTTAAAACGTTCTACATTGTACTTAAATTATTTTAAAATTGCATTTTTGTAAGGGTTAATAAGGAAAATTTCAGTAGAAGAAATAATGCTGTTCCCGTTTGCAAAAACCAATTATCTTCTGCAGGCAGAAATGTCATTCTGTTCATCTGCTGGGTAAGTATTTATGCTTCTCTCAACTACGTATAGAATTGCTACCATTCTTTCTGTAAAGGCGTGGAAAAAGTCAGAATACATATAAATTTTAACCCTTGCTAGTCTGTAGAAACGTATACTTAAAACGACTTTATGTAGATTCTATTCCGTTGGAGCCTCACTAACAGACTCAGTGGTTTTTATCTAGTCAGTGTTTCTGAGTAACAGCAGAGAGAAAAAGTGAGGGCAGAGGAAGTGAGGGGCTGCTCTCCTGACCTTTGTGAGCCACAGGAGACTCACACCAGGCTGGGAAAAGGCCGTGGGGTCAGCTGCTGTCTTCACTGTCATCTCCGTAACCAATCGAACATTTCCAGAAAAAAAAAAAAATCACTGCCTTTGGAAAGCTACGAGAGTTCAGTTCTCTCCAAATGAGTCTTAGAAATAAATATGCCCCCAGGTCCAAAATAAAGGAGGATTAAAAACCAAGAGTGAAGACACGCCCGAGTAAAAAGCATCTGAATGGATCCGGAAGACACACAACTTCCGTCAGAAGATGAGAAACAGCATCCAATCGGCGCCCGTTTCTTAGCGGCCAATCAGCTCTCGCCTTACAATGGTGCCGGGAGAGCGAGCCTGGGCTGTCCTCTTCTCTCTAAAGAGGTGAGGATTGTCACTGCAGGGGCGAGCTCCTTTAAGTGACTAGTGGCTGACAAGCAGTGCAGTGCCTTTTTTGTTTTGTTGTTTTTGTGCTTGCTGCTTTTCCTCCTCCGCTCATGTAATGCATTCCTTGAACCAAGAAATCAAAACATTCTCCCGAGATAATCTCAGGAAGCAGTGCACCAGGGTGACCACGCTAACTGGAAAAAAACTTATAGAAACCTGGAAAGATGCCACAATTCATGTTGTGGAAACAGAGCCCAGCGGTGGGGGTGGTTGTGGCTATGTGCAGGACCTTACCTTGGACCTGCAAGTTGGCGTTATTAAGCCCTGGTTGCTTCTGGGTGAGTAGACTGACTTGCCACTGTGTTGCAGTCCCTTTAACTGGATTTCTTTGCCATCAGCCTCCCCAATGTATACTGATCCCCTATGCACAAATCATATTATCAGCTATCCTGATGAGGAGTTGAAATGTTTACTTTTTTAGGTTAGGAACAAAATAGGGATGTGTCTGCCCACACAACATTTTTCTAAAAACGTAGTAGCACTTTGACAACTGATTATTGAGTTTTAGAAGAAATGTTCCTCTATTTTTCTAACTTTCTTTAAAGGATAATGGGATGTTGTATTTTCTTGTATCGTAAAAAAGACCATATCCTTTAAAAAACGCAAAACAAGTGGTTCCTTGGCTGTTGAAACGATGTTGAGAGCGTGCTTCCTATGGCTGTATCTGCTTATGGTGCCTGTCTTTGGGTGTTAAAAACAGGGCTTATGCTTCATAGCCATGGACGCAATGGTCTTATTTCTTGTGATATGGAGATACTGAATTTGAATACAAGCATCACCCACAGATAACAAAAGATGCAAGCTTGTAAGAGAACTCATTTGTTATCTTGTTGGTCTCGTATGGTGTTCTTTAGAAACCAGCCAGTTCCACAAGTCTGCATTGTTGGGCATTTATGAATGAGAAATTAACATTTGGACACTGAACCAGGAGTTAGACATACCCACAATATGAACTATACACAGCATACAATTGTTTTAAAGATCTTCAAGTAAGGATTATCTTCATATTACAAATAGGAATTGGCATTAAGATTGGGTAAGTAATTTGCACAGGCAATAGATTTAGTAAATAGCAGAGCTGCTGTCCAAGGAGATTAGGTCCAAGCCTGACTGACCTTGCACACTATCATAGTACTATGTTGTTTAAGGTTAGATTTAAATTAGGTGTTCCAATTCATTTATTCTCTCAAAACTTCCAAAAAACCATTTGCTTAAAATATTCTTTAGTTTGTTTATTTTGTGTGCATGTGTCGCATGCATGTATGCATGTGTACTATGTGTGTGCATGGTAATCTTGGAGGTCGGAAGAGGTCATCAGATTTCCTCTAGCTGGAGTTCAGGATGGTTGTGAACCACCATGTGGATGCTGGGAACTGAACATCAGTTCTTTGCAAGAGCAGTAAGTGCACTCAACCTCTGGTCCCCCCTCCAGTTCCTATCTGCTTTAATTGAAGTGACATCCTATAAGGTTGTTTTGGCATTGTGATTTTTTTTTTCTTTTTAGCAAAAAAAAAAAGTTATACCGTGTATCTTAAGAACTGTCATACATGTTGTCTTTAGATCGACTAAATACATAAGACCAGATAAATTTCACAATTTAGAGAAAAGAAAACTACCATCTTCTAACCAAATGAAAAGCAAAAAGTTAAGTGAATTATTTGACTGAGGTGGATAGCTCAGATCTTGTTGTTTGTATCTAAGAATGAGAATTATATATATATATATATATATATATATATATATATATATATATATATATTCTCATTCTCTTTCCTCTCTCTCGTACACACACAATAACCAGAAAAAAGTAAACGAATAAATAAGCAAATACATTTTAAAAAAAGAATCTTAATTGGCTGCAATTGTAGCTGTTCCAGAAGCTGAGGCAGGATAATAACTACTAGTTCAAGGCCTGCTTGGGCTCCAGAGTGAGGTCGGATTGAGCAACATGGTGAGAGTCAGTGATCGAGTGCTTACCTCAACACCATAAACACACCAAACACACAGCGTTTATGTTTATATCAATATTGTCAGAATTTGGAAGTCACTTAGAAAGTACAGCAACTGTTTCTGCAATATAGTCGACCTGACCTGTCTGCTTCAGATTTGGAGAGAGAGCGAGAGAGAGTGAGGGTGAGAGAGAGAGTGAGAGAGAACAGACAAAGACAGACAGAGAGACAGAGACTGATGGAGAGACAGAGAGACACAGAGAGAAAATTACCAAGGCAGTCAGTGTGGGGTAAAAAGGGAAATAGTTTCATTTAAGTTATGTTATAATCTTTATTATTTTAAAATACAAACAATAAAATAATTAGTTTAAAGATATGTTTACTAAGCTATTAAACTAAAATAAATTTATCTGAACCTGTTTTCCCACCCCAACACAGTTAAAACTTATTATATAGAAAAGTGAGAATCACCTTTTAGTCATGAAGTATTTCAAACTGATAGAAAGTCACAGGATGGCAATAGGACAGTTTCTGTACCCGCCATCCGTATTTACCAAATGCTCATATTTTGGAAGTCCAGTTTCCAAGCAGAAGGAAGCAGAATACACATTCTGCATATCAGGTTTAGTAAGGAACCTCTCAGCTTGGAATCTGTGTACCTGTGGCCCCTCGGTTATCATGTGAGAGAAGCTGGCTGATTCCTAGATATGGAAGGGAATGGGGAAGCATTGTTTATGGAATTGCGAATGTCCTATTTGATCATTTGTGAAACCTGCTATATACTCTTGTCATTCTTGGGTAGGAATTTGCTTATTAACTAGAGCCAGTCTTCAAATGTGGGAGAGAAGAGAGCCATCTTCAATAGAAAGAGACCGTGAGAGGCATGGCACTAGTGGTACACGGTGTGTGGGTGGGAGCCCGTGAACCTCAAAGCTACAAAGTGTTCCCTCACTAGCTGCCCTGAATGTTGTGGATGTCTGATTTCCTTAATACCTTTTTTTTCTTTTATAAAGAAAGGGTTATTTATTGTAATCCTGTGTTTAATGTTTTGTTCAGTGTACTTTGTTATTTAGCAATATGTATTTTTGGTTTTTATTATTTCACAGCAGGCCTGGATTTTATGTGTGTATTAGGGATCTAAACTCAGGTCCTGTGTTAGTTCTTCTCCGCTGAGCCATTTCCCAAGCCCCTGAAGCACATTTTATCTCCTAATATATTGAGAACATGTGTCCCATGCCTTACCTATTTTAATTTTTATTTCTAGTGGTACCCTTTGCAGTACAGATTTCACTATGGTTATCTTTTATTTATCTGAGCACCTCTGTTGGACTTGGAATTGTTTTGCTTACTTGTTTTGTTTTTATTTGTTATGTGTTAAACATTCTGAGAGGTAATCACTGCAACACCTATAACTTTAGTATAAATTATTCAAAATAGGAAAGTTCATAGATTATAAAACATAATTTCCCATGATGCATATTACCAAATTTCCCTTCCAAAAACTGAACTGATGTCCTCCATGTTGATCCACTCCCTGTTGTGATTTTTAAGAGAATCATCACACAAAGTTCTCATGATTGTTATTTATGTTCAAGGTAATATGATTTATTTCCTCAGGGTCACAGGATGCCGCTCATGACATGGAGCTGCTGAGAAAACACAAGGTAATGAAGAAAATGGATACTTGAGCTTTGGCACCACATACAGGAAGATGTCCATTCTTCCATGGAAAGAATCGTATTGCTCACTTTTGCATAATTTGGATTAATCTGCATCATTGGGCTATCATTTTAGTAGCATTGCCAAAATAATTGCATCTATTTTAAATATATAGGTCTGAAATTCATCCTTTCAGTTTCGTGTTCTTCTCAGATTCCTTCACACTCTCATGTACTCGACTCTGACCGTGCTTATTTCTTGCCTCTGCTGAAGCAGGGGAGCAGACTTTCCCTCATCTCTGCTTATCACTGATCTTCAGCTTTTCTCTGAGGGGGTTGAGAAAGGAACAGACATAGGATTATTCAGATAGACGAGATGGGGTGTGTAGACATCCCAAAGCTAGAGAAGAGAAAGGCTGACGTTTCTAGGGACAGAAATGGAGTTAATAAAATAGTGTGAGAGTGAAGGGTTTGAGCGAGAGGGGTAAGCATAAAACAGACTATGGAGGGCCAGGTAAACCAGTGCAAGTTGTTTGGACGTGATCCGAAACATGGCAGAAAGCCACTGAGAGGTTTTATCTAGGGAAATAACAGGATTATATGTGGATCCAGAAAAAGATTTCTCACTAGAAGCAGCATGGAAAATAGATTGTGGGAATTGTCTGAGCTAGAGATGGTGAGGCCAACTGTGAAGTTATTTTATTACTCTCAGAGAAGATGATAGTGAATTTAAGATATTCTTAGATATCCAAATCCTCACAATTCAATGATTGGTAAGTTATAGGGAGCAGGGGGTTCCTAGTTAGTTGCTGGACTGTTTAGGAAGGATTAGGATTGGAGGAGATGTCTTACTAGGGGTGGGCTTTGAGATTTCAAAAGCCTGTTCCAGGCACAGTCTCAAGCCTTCTCTCAGTGTGGCTCAGATGTGGGCTCTCAGCTATTGCCCAAGCACTATAGCTGCCTGGCTACTGCCAAACTGTAAGCAAGCCCCCAGTTAAATGGTTTCTTTTAGGAGTTGCCTTGGTCGTGGTGTCTCTACCCAGCAGTAGAACTGCAAGTAAGAGAAATTGGGTGGCACTGGGAAGTCGTTGAGTACGTTTTAAGGCCACCATTAGAGAGTGAAATAGAAGATTCTAGGAAGTCACTAGAGAAAAGTGCAGAAATAGTAGCATGGTTCCAGGTGCACATACTGGGAAGAGCCTGCAAAGAATGCAGGAATGTATCATTTCAGAGGAGATCATCTCCTCTGAAAGAATCAAAAAAAGGCAGCAAGAGACTGGTAGGGTAGCTCTAGTGAGCTGATTTCTCTGAGAATGCGTTCATCTCACTGAGACCTCATAACTGCTAACCGTGACATAGATGTGAAGAGCATTCAGGCTGAGAGAATAGCTATGACAACTGCCACCTCTCCTCTCCACATAGTGGTGTGGGTTGAGACAAGTGGTACACTGAGTGATCTCTTCCTCGCATTGAAGTCCACTCCCTTAGCCTCTTAGCTCTCACCACTGTCTGCCTTATATTATCACCACTAAGACGTTGTCACCCACAGCTCTGAGGGAAACAAAAATCGATCAAATGGAGGATAAAAATGTGGCGTGATAATTATTTCAGTTATTTCCCAAAGGAGAATATCTGATCAGTTCGTTAGCTAGTCTGATACTTGTGCCTGTCAATTTACTGAGCTGTGTTTAGTCTAGCTTCTCTTTGTTTTATTACACTTATTCCCACCTGATAATGAGAAATAATGGCCCATAGTTGTATAAACGCGTGAGAATGTCGGGATCTCCTACCAGGACCCTTGCACACCAACAATTCAACCAAACGAGAGAAAGTTTCAGCCTTATTTCCACTAACAGATCAGTGCTATTCAGGGTGATGTGGCAAATGGAATCCGAAAAACCTTTGCATTGGCAAGGCTTTTTGTTGTTGTTGTTGTTGTTATCACTGCTCCTGTTTTAATGGCACATGTGTCCACATTCAGCTTCTCACTGTTGGGGTAGGAAACAAGGGCATCTCTATCAGATCCTGCTTGCTCTCTGCACAGTCACCGTCTTAATAATGCCTAGGAGAAGCAAACTATTCTTACTATCCCCAGTATAAAGGGCATCCCATCCCAAGGCCAGCATCAATCAACAGTTTTCTACCTGAGTAGTATAGGAAGACTTTATTGGAAAAAAATCTTTTAGGTTGGGTCCCTCATCAGCTCTACCACCTGTGGTTCACTGCAGAAAAAAAAACAAAACACAAACACAAACAAACAAAAAACCAAACCAGCCTACCAACCAAAACCCAACCCTTTTGTCACCAAAGTTTTTGTATGGGTATGCACTGATGGGTTTTTAGATTGTTTTGTTTTTCCCCAGGAGTTATTTGAACTGCTTTCTGCTAAGGTCATTGTTCACTCAGTGCTTATGTTAGTAAGTTCAACCTGGTCTTTATTTTCATTGAATTGGGGTACAACAAAAGGGCTGTGCATGTATAAAAAAGAGAATTGCTGTTGAGGGACGAGGCAGAGGAAAGGGCACAAAGAAAATGTGTCATTCTGTGAGTCGTTAGATTTCTGATTATTCTTATTACAGAAATTAACATTATAGTCTATTTTTAGATCATCTGATTCATAGAACTTAAAATTCATCTTTTTTTCTTTCCTTTAAGGTGACTCATATTCTCAACGTTGCATATGGAGTTGAAAATGCTTTCCCCACTGAGTTTACATATAAGACCATTTCTATACTGGATGTGCCTGAAACCAATATCCTGTCTTATTTTCCAGAATGTTTTGAGTTTATTGAGCAAGCAAAACTGAAGGTAAGGTTTATTTTGATACAGTTCTTCAGGAGTAGGAATTCAAAAACATAGAACTACACCCAGTCTTTGTACATTTTGCCATGAATTTGTGAAGAGCCATTGTGAAAACTTCCCTCCAGTAATACTCACTAAATCCTTAAGGTTTTCATTCTGTGGTTGGTTTTTCTTTCTTAATGAGAAGTTTACTTTTTATATTAATCTAGTTTTGTTCTGAGTTCTTACCAAGAAACACTAGGAGGTAAACTCCCTAATGTAATTAATTTTTCTCTGCAAAAATGTAAATATCCTCAGAGGCTGTATTGGAACCTACATTCTAACTGATTCATAAGAAACCAGATGGACCAAAGGGTACAGTCTGCTCTAGTCTTGTGAGTGTATTCATGATGATGAATATTCATTCATTTTAATGACTAAGGCACAGAGACTGTGTATCTGTGTGTTTACATTTTTATTGATGTATTTACTGAGGCAGGGTCTCATGTACCTTAGGTTAAGCTTCAGACTTGCTGTTGAAGCCAAGGATGATCTTGAACTTTTGATCCTCCTGCCTCCACTGTTTGGGTGCTGGAATTACAGGTGTGCATTACCATGCCTGTTTTTATGTTGCACTGGAATGGAACTCAGGGCTTTCAAACCAAGTAAGTTACTGTACCAACTGAACCGTATCTCCAGCCCTCATGTGTTTTGAACCATAGAGTTTTAAGGAAGAATGCATATTTTTTATACTGAGATTATATGGAATCTTAATCAGGACCTGTGTGCTGGTTTTGTGACTTTAGAAGACCAACACAGCATATTATTTTAATCTTAATTTTTGATCTCCATCAATGTTCTGATAGACAGGGCTTCTAGGATGGTTATTCCTAAGTTGTATCTTGAAATGATATATTTTTGTCAATAATTCTTTTTTTACATTCTTATTATAATAAGTTTATAATTTTTATAATTAATTCCTTTAATTATTATATATAATAGAATATGTATACATCTTTAATACAGAATAGTATCAGAGAACTCATACTTACAGACTTGTTTATTGTTAGCAATATCACATCCACAGACAAGATTATGGATGGGGTTTATATAAAAATTTCCCCCCTAGCTAATCAGGAGTTCCATGGTAATTGAGCTACTACCTTCCATGAAAGAGTACATCCCTGTAGTGACAATTTTGGAATTTTGATTTCTTTAAAAACCATAGAAATATAAGAATCTATTTTAATTTAATCTCAGGTGTGGGGATATGGGACTGCTATATAGCAGTTGACTATGATTTGCCTCGTGCTTTAACTAGGGTGTGATTTTTGCCAGCTGCAGATAGTGTTTGCAATTGCGTGACAGTTGGAATTCTGGGGACTTTTCAGAGGGTATATAAAAGCTAGGGCCCTGAGAGGTGGTGTGGGTTGTTGACTGTTGTTGATTGTGGTTTGTTAAGTAGTCATGTGCAAAGAAGGAACCAGAAGAAGGAGAAATTAGTTATCTTCACAGGGAAGATCAAATTTCCCCCTAGGTACTCAACATCCCTAATCAGCAGGAAGTAGTCTAAAGATAATGCCACCCCTGACTTTCTTCAGGGATCTCTTTCCTTTCTATCCTTTTTTTCAACTCTAATGTTGGGAGGTTGAAGGGACAGAAGAAAAGGGTAGAGAAGGGTGGAAGAAAGAAGAATCCACACAGTAGCCAAGGAGAGCGACACATCCCCGTGTCCCATCAGCTCCTAACCTTGCAACATGAACCCAAACTTTGAAACGATTAACTTCAGAGAACATGCTCAAAGCACCATGTCTGGACAGTCATGATAGTGTCAAAGTGACCTGTGCTGACAGATGCTTGCAGTCAGACTTTAGCATGATAATGAAGTTGTACCCAAGTCTTGCTTTGCCGATTGACAGAGTTTGGAAGTTATTTCATTATTTTTTTTTAATTTTATTTTTAATATAGCATTTTAAATTTAGTCTTTGAGAATTCCATACATGGATACAATGTATTTTAATCATATATCTCCCCTACATCCCCTTCAACTCCTCCAAGATCCTTCCACATCCCTCTCTCAAATTCATGTCCTCTTTTTTTTTTAAATAACTCACTGGTTCAATTAGTACTGCCCATATAAAAACTGGCACGACGCACCCATTGTAACATGATCAACCTACACTTATAAAGAAAACTGACTCTTCCCTAGTACCAGTCAACTGTCAATAGCTCCTCAAGCCGGGTTAATACTCGAGCCCTCCCCACCCCTGCTAGAGCGTTGACTGGCTTGATCTTGTGCAGGCAGCCTTGGCTGCAGGTGGGTTAATGAGTGCAGCAGTCCTGTCATGTTCAGAGGACACTATTGCACCCAACCTTGACTTTTGGCCCTTACAGTCTTTCTGCCCCCTCTTCCACAATGTTCCTGAAGCCTTCAGGAGAGGGCTTATTACATACTTGTTCCATTTATGACTGAGCACTGCACAGACACTTATTCTTTGCATGTTGACTGGTCATGAGTGTCCGTATTACCAAGACCCTTTCCCGGATGAGGATGGAAAATTTGACAGTCAGTATCTTTACCTACTGAACATCTCATCTTCCCTTAATCTGAACTTTTAGCGTAACAAGATTTCTTCACAGAAGTGTACACTAAATTGATTTATTTACTTAGGAAAAGTTTACAGAATTCCTACTATGTGCTAAGATTTGAACTTAATGCTAAAGATACAAAGATGGGTAAAACAGGTCTCCTCTCTTATCTCACTTGGGAAAGGGCAGTCAGTCTTCTTAGGACAAGAGCTGCACCAGGAATAGATAAAGGTCTGTCAGATGTAGCATAGTAGTAAGGGTAAAGGAAAACTTTGTTTCATTATTTGTAGCTCTGAGAACAAGAAATAAAAAAAAATCATGGTATTTTACAAATACCTCCAAGGACAATATGATCCCTACAGAATAATTAGATAAATAATTAAATTAGATAAATAATTAAAAATAGGAAGTAATTTACAAGCTATAGAAAGCAGTTATTGGGCTGCAGGGTTGGCTTAGCTGTTAAGAGCACATGTTCCTTCAGAATATACAGCTTCAGTTCCCAGCACCCATATGGTACCTCACAACCTTCTGGAACTCTAGTTCCAGGGAATTCAAACACCTGACCTGAAGGTCTTTTGTACACAAGGTGCACATGCGTGCAGGCAGGCAATAAATATAAAATAAATCTTAAAAAAGAGTAGTTATATAACATAGTGAAAGGAAAGTATTAATATTTTCTTGTGTCCTTTTTCTAGCCTTGAGCAGGCCTGAAAGACTTTGTTTATCACAACAGACTAAAAATAATAGGACCCAGGTGGTATTACCAGCCTTGGCTACACGTACAGCCTGTTACAGGAACTTAAAAGAATAGACTGTCCACTAAGCTTGTCTTGAGGCTGTGACTAAGGTTGGGTTCCCCTCACCCACGCTGGCTGAAGCAAGGGGGTTCGGTGGTAGGGGTGGGGCTCATTAAAACATTGAGCCTTGATCAGAATACCTTGTCTTGGCTTCATCTCTTCTCGACCTCCTTCCCCCTTTCATTCCCAGCCTCTCTTTCAGGTGAACCCATTTGATCCGTGGCCGCAGGTGGCTACATTTTCAAACAGGTAAATTTGATACCTGGAGATTTGTTTTGAACTGAGTAATATACAGTAGTAATTTTTAAAAAAAAAAAATAAGTTGAGCCTGGAGGACTGAGAAGTACCGGGTGAGTTCAGAACTACCCTGGGCTACTTAGGGAGAACCTGCCTTAAAATGAAAAGTTAAAAAAGAAAAGGACTGGGGATGGAGTGCTTTCCAGTGTGTACAAAGCTATAGATTTAATTCTCAGTACTGCAAAAAGCAGAACGTGTGTGTGTGTGTGTGTGTGTGTGCGCGTGCAAAAACAAAACTAGAAATGAATCATAGATATCTATAAGAAAACATTTGAAGTAGACTTGTTGGTGGAAGAAATTTTGAAGTATTGGTCATTTTGTTGGTAATCATTCTTTATTTTGTTTTTTTGTTTTTTTTGGTATTTTTCGAGACAGGGTTTCTCTGTGTAGTCCTGGCTGTCCTGGAACTCACTCTGTAGACCGGGCTGGCCTCGAACTCAGAAATCCGCCTGCCTCTGGTAATCATTCTTTAGAAGAGACACACTTGCAAGTTTGATATAATGGGTCAAGAAAGAAATTTTACCACTGATACACAGATGTGAGGAAGCTGCCTTGCAAACCTAAAGTAGCCAAGTGACCCAAAACAACAGTAGTGTGACCTGTGCTTGAGGGATAATATGGTACTTCCTCCTGTCCCTTTTCTGTGTTGTACCAAATGAAGAGAAACAAAGTTGCTGAAGAGTTTGATTCTGTGATGTGCGCTCTATTCACTACAGATCATTAACTTTTTAAAAGCCTGCACTAGGCCAGGCTGTATCAGTGCTGACCCATCAGATCTACTGCATTCATTATTAATACAATATTGCCTGCATCAGCAGCCACCCAGATTGTGTTCATTTTCCTTGTAAAGTATCGTTTACAGGTTACCCGAGAGGCTCTTCACTTAGTGACCTCACTGCTGGTATCTAGTTACCTCTTCCACTCCATGTTGTTAAAAGCTGTCCATGCCATCATTTATTGATGAGTTAAAAACATGTTTAATTTACTTCCTTACAGAGTAATTTTTCCTAAGGGGATATTTTTTTCCCTTGCCAGTCATTCTGTATATAGATATTCAAGAATATAGATATTCAAGCCAGTGACACCAGTTATTTATATACATAGTAAGTTAGTAGGCTTTTATGTGTATTGGGCTGGATCACTTGAGTCCTGTAAAAGGTGCCATTCCAGAATTCCAATGACATTATCTGAGCATTTCAGTCCTGGGCAAGAGCAGGTGTTGGATGACTGTTGTGATAAATCTTCAACCCAGATATGACCCGCCAAAGAAAACACAATTCAATAATTATGAATATATGCTGCATGCCTAGATTGGGCAGATTCACCACTACACTACTCTATTCCCCAGCTATGAGACCCTTATGACTTTCGAGTTTTCCAAGCCACGCTCCTTTCACCTGCTCCTTTCACCTGCTCCTCTGTCGTCTTCCTTCTTTGTAGTTGTCCTCCTCTATTGTTTTCCTCCTCTGCCATCGTACTGTACTCTCTCCTCTCCCTCTCTCTCTCTCTCTCTCTCTCTCTCTCTCTCTCTCTCTCTCTCTCTCTCTCTCTCTCTCTCTCTCTCTCCTCTCAACATTTCTCCACCTCCCCTTCTCTGCCCAATCACTGGCTCTAGCCTTTATTTTACAAATTAAGGTGGGCAAAAGGTACGATAGAAGTCAGATAGAAGTCACCTGTGTACCGATTCACTCCTCCTCTGCAGCCGGTCCCAGGAAAGTGGAATTAGCATCAAAATACAAGGCCTGGGCTATCCACAACAGATGACTTTTTTTTTTTTGCAATGCAATTTTTTTCCCTCATATTTTTTGCAATGAAATTTATTCTGGTAAATACATAGACAAGTCATTTACTTTGTAGTCTACTAAGAATGTGTGCATTCTCAGGTGTCTGATATGAATTTTGTTTGATGGCATTTCAGGATGGCGTGGTTCTTGTTCACTGTAACGCAGGGGTTTCCAGGGCTGCTTCTATTGTCATCGGCTTCCTCATGAGTTCTGAAGAACTTGCTTTCACCCATGCGTTGTCGTTGGTGAAAGAGGCAAGACCATCCGTATGTCCGAATCCCGGCTTCATGGAACAACTCCGCACCTACCAAGTGGGCAAAGAGCACAGTGAAGGTGACCAAGTGCCCCCAGTGGACACTGTCCATGATCCGTGATCAGTACTCGAGCAGAGGCAAACCATGTCTGCATCCGCCTCGGTCCTCTTGCCTGCGTTTTGGAAGGAAACTTGTAAAACTTCCCTTTTCTGTTGTGTTTTACCAGTGGAAATCGAAGTTACCTTTGTCGCCCTGAAATAATACATTTTTACATTTTTACGTTTCTTTGAGTTCTAAAAGAAAATAGTGTATTATCAAGTCAGTAAATCACTGATTTGTGTAGGAGAAAATTTAAACCTAAAAACCTTCATTAGAGTTAGAAAAACAAGCCATGAAGCCTTTTAACGCCTTTTCTCATTTGCTTTCTGGACCGAGAACCTTGGAAGTGATGATAGACTTACTAAGTGAAGACTTACCATTTCAAAGGGAAGTAAAAGTTTTTAGAATAATTTTAAGGTTAAAAATAATACCTTTAGTCTCTCCCCCATCCCAAGAGTACCAGAATCGAAAGGCTTATATAAACTTTTATATAATGGTTATTTTTGACTTTTAAATTTGGTCCTATTACAAATATTTATCTTGTATTCTTCAAGTGATTGTGTAGATACTCTGAAGATTTCATGATTTTTTTTTAAAAATTAGGTGTTGTCATTTATACTGTTGCATTTTTTTATTAGATTATTTTATTTATATTCCAAATGTTGCCCCCATCCCTCCTCCCTTTGCCTCTGAGAGGATGCTCTCCCCGCCTACTCTCCCATGCTTCAAGGTTTTTAACTTGGGTGCTAAGTGTTCTGTTTATGGGTCACCTGCCATACTCTTTTGGTTTTCTTGGATCCCTAAAAACTGCCTTATAGCAAGAGACGATTTTTAAAGGTGTAATCTTAAGATTGATCTATTTTATATTTCAGTATTCTGCTAGAAAACATTTTTTAGGAAAAAATTATGAACCTATAAAAATTGTAAACATTATTGGGATGCTTAACATTATACACACTGTTTCCTAGAAGAATACTTTGAAGAGCTTTTTTTTTTTCTTTAATGTTTCTATTAACCAAATTGAACTATGTACATTATAAATTTCCTCCAAGGCTTTGAACTTGGGGCAGGGGATTGCAGATCAAATGGTAGAGTGCATGCTTACTTTGTAAAAGGACCTGATTTCCATCATCAGCAACACACACACACACACACACACACACACACACACGAATAAATCTTTTAAAATTTTATGTAAGTACATACTGCAAATCTTAACTTTATCTAGTTATGAGGGAATTCTTTCAAGCCTTTTAGGTGACATTTGTGATAAGTTCTAAAAAGATAAGTGGGCGTTGACTGAAGGTGAGTGGGCTGTGGCAGATTTTTCAGAATTGAATCAAGAATGTACGTAAAGGCCAAGGACTGAGGGGGAGCACTGAACATTGGAGAACTGGGAGTGCTGAGATGGGGGAGCGGTGAGGCGGAGGCCATGAGATGCTGTTTGTGAAGGTGGACTGTTGGCATTCAAGTGAGAGCTTGGCAGAGATTTGGGATGCTAGTCTTTTGGATTAGTGAGAAGATTGAGATGATGTAATTGGGAATTTGCTTAGAATGTTTTGTTGTTATTGTTTATTTTCGTTTTTATTTTGTGTATATAGGTATTTTGTCTGCATGTGTGTCTGTGCACCATGTGCATGAGGTGTCCATGGAGGCCAGCAGAGGGCACTGGATTCTATGGGACTGGAATTTCAGACAGCTGTGAGCTGCCATGTGGGTACAGGAGAATCAGGCTGAGGTCCTGGAAGATTAGCCAGTGCTTTTAACTACTGAACCATCGCTCCAGCTTTAAGAAATGGTAGTTCATTCATTTGAGACGGGGTCTAACCGACTTGCTGTTGTGGCCACTAAGCCCGGGTTAGGTGGTTGATGCTGGGTTTCCTGCATGCTAGGCAGGCACTCTACCAACTGAGCTATATCCCCAATCTTTAGAGTGTTCGTTTAAAGGTTTAATCTGGTTGTATTGCCTAGAGTGAATTAGGAGGAAAAGCAAGACCAGCAAGGAGGTTAGGTCCAGGTTTCTAGTGGCGACGATAGATTCAGTTGTTACAGTAAAGACTGAAGGAAGTGGAAGCTAGAGAGAGGGCTCAGTGGTTAAGAGCACTCACTGCCCTGTCAGAGGACCAGAGTGTGGTTCCCAGCACAGTCATCAGGTAACTCACAGCAGTGTGTAACTGCAGCTCCAGCTCCAAGTTATATGACTAGCCTTTGGCTGGACAGGTACCTGCACACACTTGCAAATACCCACATACAAACCCACACGAGTGCACACACACACACACACACACACACACACCCCTACACATAATTGAAATAATAAAAATAAATCTTAGAAAAAGGAAAGAAGTGGGTACTCTGAAAAATATTTACAGACTAGAACTTACAAACCTTGGTGTTGAATTTTATTGAAAAAAGGAGTTTTCAAAAATCATCCCAAGGTTTCTAGCTTTAATAATTAGAGAACTGGTGGTGCCATTCTTTGGGATAAATATTCATTCCTCAGTTGGCCCTTTATATTTGATTTGAGGTATCCTTGAGATACCCAGGTCAATTGAGTACGTCAATAGGGTAACTTGGTGGTGGTATATTTGGGCATTGGTATGAATTGGCAGCAGAAATGGATAGTATCACATAAGAAAAAGTTTAGAGTAAAACTAAAGGTACTAAAACTGGGCCTTGGAGAACAACCATATTTAATGGCTAGATGGAGGGTGGGCCAAAAAAAGAGATATGGCCGAGAGAGAAGAGAGCAACCCAAGCGTACTGTCAGAGGAAGCAAGGAGGTCTTCAAACTGCATACTAAGTAAGAACAGATGATACTGAGACCTATATGTGATAAATAAGCACTGGAGGTGTCTGGGCTCAGCATCATGGAGGTTACTGTTGACCTTAGAAAGATCAGTTTGGTGGCGCAAGTGATGGCTTGTCTTTGTTGCTGTGTAACTTGCTGAACTACTGATAAGGCAATAA
>JAJTUV010003460.1:0-55839 GCA_021653895.1 Mastomys natalensis | reverse complement strand
CAGTGTTCCCTGGTGTCTTAGGAGATAGTGTAATGTCTTGTCCAGCACTGAGCCTTCAGTCATCACTTATCCTTAGCACGTGGGTACCCAGAAGTCTGCATTCACTGCAAGAAGAGACTTGTCTAATTAAGGCTAAGAGTAGCATTTGCCTATGTGTATAAACACAGGTATGAGAAGGCAATTTGATGCTGTGTTAATTTAGGTAAACAATAGGAGTCAGTTCCCTCTCTTGAGCCCATCACTTCTCCAGGAATGAGTTGTTAACAATGACTACAATACCATACATGGTTTTCCTCCCATGGAATGTATATTAAACCAAACAGAAAGTGGTTTGTTACCTCCAATAGGCACGCTATTGCACTGGTGGTTGTATCTTTCCTTTCAGATTGGCTTTGTGGTTTGCCGGATTCACAGTTAGGTAAGACAGTAGAACCATTTTCCCCCACTGCATAACAAATTTCAGTACTTTGAATGCTAAACAGCAGCCAGGAGGTTTTTCAGCTCACCATCCGCTTACTTTCTTTATATCTGTTGTGGTGTGTTCAGTAATAGGATCTTACACTCTAGTTCCAGTGAGCAATCAAGAGGGCTTCCAAGAACTTGTGTAGTTTGAGTGCCCTCAGGGGCCTCTATGAACAACTCCTATAAAAGTATCCCATGTCTGTAACTGGGAATTTGTTTAGTTAACCCACTGCTTCTACAGGAATTGCCTGGCTATGCATAACAACTTGTTTCTTCTCTCATCTCTATTTTTCATTTGGCTTTCATATGGCTTTTTTTTTTTACACATCTTTTATTAGGCTAATTTTCTCTGCCCCGCTCTCTTACCATGTCATCCTACTACCTGACTCCAATCTTAAACCTCTTTTCATGCACGGCATTTCCGCTTCTGTACTTTGCTTCACTATCCCTCCTCACTTAGGGCAGTACAGCCTAATAGCATCCGTTTTCTTTTCCTGGCTTCCCAAGGCACTCCAACTTAAACAAATAGAACTAACGAGTTAAAACTAAGATCTGCACATTAAAGAGAAAGTGAAGCATTTCTACTATTTTGTCTGGATTGTCACTTGGCCTCGTTTCATCCATTTAACTGAAAAGATCATAATTTTATGTTTTTTAATATCTAAAAAACATTATTGTATATATCTACTCATTAATTGATAGACATCTGATTGCTTCCATTTTATAGCTATTATAAACAGAACAGCAATAGACATAGATATGGAGGTATCTCTACAGTATGCTATAACATCCTTTGGAGTTATACCTAGAAGTAGTATAGCTGGTTCCTATGGTTATTGTAATTTTGGTTTTTACTTTTTTTTTACTTTTTGAGAAATTTACAGATGGATTTCCATAGTGGCTTCAACCATTTATTCATCCACCAACAGTGTATAATAATTAATTCCTCTTTCTTCACAACATTTGTATTTATAGTGATAGGCATTGTAACTGAGGTGAATCAGAATTGTAAAATAGTCTAAATCTGCATTTTTGCGATGGTTAAGGATCCAGGACACCTTTTGAAGTGACTCCTTGACATTTATATTTCTTCTTTTGAGAACTCTCTTTACTTCTATAGCTATTTTTAATTAGATTGTTTGATTAACTAGTGTTTAAAGTAATTTGTGGTGGTCTGAATAGATTTGCCCCCCAGCCACCCATATACTCATGTATTTGAATGCTTGCCCCACAGGGAATGACATTATTAAAAGATTGGCCTTGCTGGAGGGTGTGTGTCACTGTCAGGGTGGGCTTTGAGGTCTCCTAGGTTTAACCATCATCAACTGTAGAATTACAATCTCCTCCTGGCTGCCTTCTGGACAGTCTCCTTCTTCTGCTTACTAACCAAGATATAGAACTTTCAGCTCCTTCTCTATCACCGTATCTGCCTGCACACTGCCAGGCTTCTCGTCATGATGATAAAGGACTGAATCTCTGAAACTGTAAACCAGCCCCAAGTAAATATTGTCCTTTATAAGAGTTGCCTTGGTTATGGTGTCTTTTCACAGCAATGAAACCCTAACTCAAACAGTGTTTTCTTCGGGTTTTGCTTTGTTTTATTTATTTATTTTGGTATATTGTTGAGAATCCTCTGTTAGATGTTTAGACGGCAAAGATTTTCTCCCTTTTTGTGGGCTAACTCTTTGTTCCAGACTGAAGTTTCATGAGATCCTCTTGGTGGGTTGCTGCTCTCATTCCCTGCACCACCAGAGTGCTATGTAGAAACCCAGTACCTGTGACTGTATGTGGAAATGCGCTCCCTATTTTTTCCTTTAGCAGTTTCAGAATATCAGTCCTTACGTTTAGGTCCTTGATCCATTTGAAGCTGTTTTGTATAGTGTAGGAGATATAGATCTGGTTTCATTCTTTTGCATATTGGTACCCAGGTTTCCCAGTACTGTTTCTTAAAAATGCTTTTCTCTAGTGTGTATTTTTGACAACTTTGTCAAAGACCAGGCAGCTGTAGTTAGGGTGTTATATTTGAATTCTCTATTATAGTCTGTTGTGGGAAATATTACAAAAGTGACACCATCCCGTGCTAAACCTAGCTACTTTCTGCCCTGGTAGGCTGGCCAGCCGTGCACTGGTGGGCAATGGCCAGCCTGTTCTTGTCTTGTGGAGACTCTCTAACTCAGAATTCCAAAATCTCTCCACCCAGCTTGCTAAGTTCCCACTGGCCAGTTGCTGTAGCCCCAAGCTTCAAAATCTCCCACGGCCTTTTGTGGTGCACATCAGGCAAACCCATGCTTTGCTGCCTTCCCTTTTTCTCGGAACCCAATCCAGCCGCCCCTGTGAAGGAAAACACCACACAAATAGTGCAGAAACAATGGTAACTCAAACGCTGGGCACAACAACTAGAATCCTAATCTTGTAAGCCATATTAAATCTAAATCCTCCAGTGGTGAATCCTGTCAGATCCTCCATTGAAACCAGGAGACACTAGTAGCTACATCTTGTCCTTTCACTATCCCTGTCCAAAAGCCCCTGTCCCTCTTCTGCCTACTCTCTTCCCTCTCCAACCCAGAAGTCCCGCCTACTTGCCCAGTGATTGGCTCCTTTATTCATTAAGCGATGGTTCACAAGAAGTCACCTGAGTACAGTGATTCATTCCTCTTTCCAGACAGACCCTCCTGGGAAAGTGGAACTAACATCAAAATACAAACAACACCAGGGCTACCCACAACAATAGTCTACTCCTCTATGCGTCCTCTTTGGTTCCACTAGCACGGTATTTTTATTACTATGCCTCTTAAAATTAAACTTGAAATTAAATAATAGTATTACCCCCTATAATACTCATTTTGTTCAAGATTGTTTTGGCTGTTTGATCTTTTGTGCTTCCATATAAATCTTAAGGGATTTTTTTTTTTCTATGTCTATGAGAAATGACCCTGAAACTTAATTTGATTGTAGTGGTTTGAATAGGAATAGTTCCCATAGCATCATGTATTTGAATGTTTGGTGCATAGGAAGTAGCATTTTTTAGGAAGTGTGGCCTTGTTGGAATAGGTGTGACTTTGTTGGAGGAAGTGTGTTACTGTGGGGGTGAGCTCTAAGGTCTCCTGCGCTCAAGTCATGCCCAGTGTGGCACACAGCTTCCTACTGCTGCCTGTGGATCAGGATGTAGAACTTTTAGCACCTTCTCCAGAATCATGGCTGCCTGCATGTCTTCATGTCTCCCATTATGAGGATAATGAACTAAATATATGAAGCTGTAAGCCAATCCCAGTTAAATGTTTTTCTTTATAAGAGTTGCTATGCTTATAGTGCCTCATCGCAGCAGTAAAACCCTAAGACATTAACATTGCATTGAATCTGTAGATTGCCTTTAGCTGGAGGCCATTATTGTAATATCCATATCTCATGAACATGGGGCATCTTTTCCATCTTCTAATGTTATCTTCAATTCCTTTCTTCTAGATTTTTTGTTTTACTGGAATATAGATCTTTAATGTGTGTCTTTATGATTTTCTAAATTTTGTCCTCTGATGCCTTTCTTTCATCTTTAATTTTATTCATTTGTGCCTTCTCTCTTTTGCTTAATTTGGCAAAGGGTTTTAAATCTTGTTTATCTTTTCAAAAAATTAGTTCTTTGTTTCACTGATTCCTTATATTAGTATATTTTATTTAATTCTGCCTTGTTAGTTATTTCTCCCCACCCACTGTTTCTTGATTTTATTTTTTCCCTTGAATTTAAGACTTTAAGGTACACCGTTAAGTTAGTTCTTTTAAATCCTATTTATTTATGTCAGCATTTAGGGATATAAATGTTACTCAGGACTGCCTTCATTGTATCCCATGGATTTGAATATGTTGTGTTCATTCTCACTTGAATCTAGAATTTTTTAAATGTTCCCTATTAATTCCTTCAGTGACTCATTTATAAATAATGTGTTATATAATCTCTCTGAGTTTATGATCTTTCTGTATTTAGTCTTGATGTTGATATTTAACTTTGTTTCATTGTTATCAGATAGAATACAGGACGTTTCAATTTTTCTATATAGTGGAGATTTGCTGCGGTAGCTATTTTTGGTTGTCAATTTGATTACATCTGGAATTAACTAATACCCAAGCAGCTGGGTACAGCTGTGAGGGATTTTTTTCTTCTTGATTAAATAAGTTGAAGTGGGAAGACCCACTTTTAATCCAGATCTTTTGAGGTGCGAAGATCTATCTTTCTGGCAGCAGTCTATATAAAAGACACATGAAAGAAGGAGAAGTTTGCTTTTGGCCCGCTAGCTCTCGAACTAGCAATTTCATTTTTTACTGGCCTTAAAGCCTCCTTCTTTGCGACTCTGATATATACTGAAGACCAGCTCATGAACTGAACAACTACTGGTTTCTTGAACCTGTGGGTAGACAGCATTGTTGGATTAGCTGGATCATAGCCATTCTAATAAATTCTCTTCATATATGTGTATGTGTACATATACATAAACATATCTATGAAGGGAATTTATATATGTGTGTGTGTATATGTATATATATGAGCATGCTGATAGCATATAGATGCTGATAATAGTAGATAGATAGATAGATAGATAGATAGATAGATAGATAGATAGATAAATAAATCATTCTATAAATTCTGTTTTGCTGGAGAATCCTGGTTAACACACTAGTTTTATGATTTAATATGTGGTCTATTTGAAGAAAGTTTTATGGGCTACAAAAAATAATGTGTCTCCCTTAGTGTTTAGGTGGAATGTTGTAGGTTTTTCCTAGATACATTTCATTTACTGTTTCTTTTCACTCCAATGTTTCTCTGTGGTTTTTTGATTGTTTCATTGTGTCTCAGTGTTCTATCTATTGGTGATAGTCATGTATGAAAATTCCCCACTTTTAGGATGATAAGATTAACCTGAGACTTTATAACAGGTAGTAGTAGTACTTTATGTAATTCGATGCACCTGTGCTTTATGTGCATCTATTTAGAATTACAATAGTCTGTTCATGGAGTGTTCCCTTATGGGGGATGATGAGACTTTATCGCTTCTTACTAGTTTTGCTTTTAAGTTTTCTACCATCATGACCACCTCTACCACCACAACAACCCCATTATCATCGCGCACACACACACACACACACACACACACACACACCTTAGCCAGCCACTAAAGGCCAGAAACAGAGACAACATCACAAATAATAATTTTTTAAGACTCTTTTTAGTGCTGAACTAAGCCCAGAAAGGAAATAAGTTTTTCCTAATTCCAGATTCCAGAAACCAGCCTATAACAATTACTCTGTATCTAGATAAGATGTGCTTAGTCTAGTCGTTATCTGGGCTCTGGAGACAAAAACAAAACAAACAAAACAAAAGACTATTTCTAAATAGGTTTCTATCACACAGCTCACTTACAAACCTGTAAACACAGAAGCTTTTGGTAAATTATGGTCTATAAACTTTGATCAATTACAGGTGTAATTCTAGATTGTTTATAAGGAGAAAGAAAATAATACTCATTATCTGTAAAGATTAGTTTTCTTAAGAATGCTGATAACATATATTCAGATTTAAAAAGTACCACAGACGAGATGGTCCAATAGTTTTCTGGGTAGGAGAGAACCCGCTGATGATACTGAGGCTTTAAATACTTATTCAAGTATTCTTGTGGTTGAATATTATTGGCTATCTGAGGGTAAGAAGCTTTAAGCTCTTGCATATTTATTTTCTGAGTATTCCACTTCTTACAGAATTTTCCTATTCTACACAACATAGAAGGGTGATGTAATTCAAACGTGTGTGGTTCCCCACTGATTCATTAACTGACTGCACAGAACAGTCGCCGTGTCTTCTTGATTCAGTAAAATAATATAGCTTTAAATTGCTATGAACCAAATAGGCATTTTGAATAAATTTTACTCTGCAGCTTCCAATTTGAATTCTGAATAAATTTCATCTAGAAAAGTCTCTCCATTTTTGTTCATGTTTCAACTTCCCTAAAGATTAAGAAGGATTTTATTTTCTCCAAAAGCAATTACTAACAGCTGCTTCCTAGACACTACCTGATACTGGTGAGAGTCACTATCTCCCAACGTAAAACTCAAAAGGAAAAAAAAAAATCAGTATAGATTCAATCAGGCACTGTTGCTATAAAAATCATTAATAAATTACTTCTTCAGAAAAATAAGTCAATTTCTTTGCAGTTAATCTGGCTTTGTTAGCATCATTTGGAAGTGGTTTTTTTTTTTTCTTGTTATATTTTGGGGGGTGGAGGGTTGTTTGTTGGTTGGTTTGTTTGTTGGGAAAAATAGGAAGACCTGTCTCGTTTGGCTTTAAAAGATCAAATAAACCCTTTTCAATGACTCTTCCCCAACTCGAGTGTAAGTAAAAAGTGACTATTACTTTGGTTTGAGACCAGAAACTAAAACAAACGACATAGGTCTGTGCATTATTATGTTCTCTCTACAGAGAAAAATAAATTGGAAAGCAAATCCAAGAAGCCTCTGCTGGTCGTCGGATAATTCATACTCACGACTCCTTAAGGCCATGGCAAACTGTCCATGTTATTCAGAACAAAGCGGAGTGTGAGAGTCTGGGACGACTGTTTATCAGTTCAGGACTAGATTAGAAGTTACTGACGTTATATTCGTATAACATGTAATGGTACGATGCCTAAATAACTCACGGAATTAAGTACAAACCACCTTATAAATCAGGATCTGTTTGACAATGTTTTTCCACTTAATATTAAAATGATTTTAAGTCAGATGCCAGAAGCAAAACTAGAATTCTTTATAACAAGCGAGACAAGCTGAACATGTGTAGAAACTGTTTAATACCCGACTCATATTTTCCTATAGTTCCTATTCATAAAGTCATATTTACTACAGAAAAGTCTTTTGACAGATATCTGGAATGTACAGTATTGATGCAGTTCAAGCCATGGCCTTCGACGGTTGCTTCCATGACAGTGAGACTGATGTGGGCCAGACTTCCTTCTTCCTACACTCAGAAGAGGACTCCATGAGAACAAGGTTCACAGGAAGCCCCTGTGCGGAGTCATCTCAGATAAAGAGGAAGTCCCTGGGAAGAAACGTTGGGAGAATCATCCTGGAAAACAACCATGTCATTGATACCTATTCTAGAATTGTATTCCCCATCGTTTATATAATATTTAATTTGTTTTACTGGGGTATTTATGTGTGAAGAGGACACTTTTGTTTGCTGATGTTTTCCTTTCTTGGCGGTACTCAGGATGTTGCACGTGCTAGATCAGTGTCTTACCATCATCCCCAGTCTGAAGAGGAATGTTTTAGATAGACTTCCACTGGAGTCAGATGGTGTTACTTAACTCCTGGATTTGAGTTGGACAGTTAAACTGGGAGAGAGCCAGTCATGTCTCTTGGCCTCAAGAAGATGTAAAAGATGACTGATTAACACTTATTGCAATGTTCAGAGTCTTGGGGAAATACGGTTTTATAATAAGTATCACAGGCATGTGTATTATGAGGGAGATGTTTCCATCAGGAATAAATATTTTGTAACTATTTCATCTTGACACACTTTTTGTAAAAATGATCTTTTTAAACTAGGGAATAAAGCTGGACTGTGGCTGTTATTCAAGGGTAACTGACTTCTCAGTGTCTGCCAAATGACAAATAACATCATCCTAAGGGAGAGCTTCCATCTTCAAGTGGTTCCATCCACACACACTTGAGAGTCCTGTGAACAACCCCCTTCTTGTATTTCCAGTCACGTTTTCTATATATTAAATTTCATATATGACTGAGTCCAAAATGGAAAGAAAAATTAAACTTCAGTCTTTATTCATGAAATACTCCTTCTGTCATCCATAACAGTAGTCAGGATTCTGTAGATAAAGTATAAGTTTCATAACTTCCTTTATACTTGTATTCATTACTTCTCTATAACTGTGATATAAGACAATGACCAAAGCAACTTTTAGAAGAAAGAGTTCTTTGGTCTTATAGTTTCAGAGGAATAAGAGCACATGATGGCAAAGAATCATGACAGCAAGCAGCAGGCATGGTGGCAGGGAGAACTGCACACTTCCTATTTTGTTCAACAGTGGCACCAACTTGGGACCAGATGTTTAATACATGAGCCCATGGGTGACACTTTCACTCAGCCCACCACAGTGTTTGTCTAACTTCTCTTCATAATGTTCATCGGCTGCCTACATGTATCACACACTTTATTAACTGTTATGTAGTAAAAAGAGAAAACGTCCCACCCCACCCTACCCTGAATATATAGCCATTAAATAATGACTAACTAGTTGAAAAACTAATGTAGTGGTTGTGGTAATGGAGTTATGTACACTGTCCTGAAATGTCAAAGGAGAACAAAGAATATTCAGGGAGCAGAGACTCTCACCATAAACTGAGTTTTTTGGCCATCACACCAAGGAAAGAAGCTGAGTGCAAAGTATGTATCCCACAATAATTTTTATTGCAAGAAGTAAATCAGGTCAAGTGGGCATTACATAAATGTTGTTCAGTAGAAAACCTTTGATCTGCATTCATTTTTCAGACTGGCAGTGTACATGATTCAGCATTGGATATTTTATTTAAAAGGCACAATTCAGAGCAAATCCCTTGGCAGGAAGTCAGAAAATGTCCCCTTCTACATTTCGATTGCTGAAAACAAATTAAGAGAATACATTAAATAATGAAGGCACTTCAGTGTGCTGCCTTTTATTTTTCCACACAAACAAAATGGTTGGAATTATTCAATGCCAGTTAAAGAAACAAATAGCTACTGCATGACTGACAGTCATATTGATTTGCCTCTTATGAGCCACATAGATTTCTAGAAAATTCTCTCTCCCTCCTAAGTACAAAGGACTAGAAAGATAATTTTTTTCTATATTATGGGTTTCTGAAATGTATACTAATTTTGAGACACATATACTTTCAAAATTTCTCAGAGATTGTATTTTTCTAGGATGCAATCCAAAATTGAGCTAATATTTATCTTAAACTTTACCCATTTAACTATAAATAGACTACAATTTAATTTTTTTTTTTTTTTTTTTTTTTTGGTTTTTTTCGAGACAGGGTTTCTCTGTGTAGTCCGGGCTGTCCTGGAACTCACTCGGTAGACCAGGCTGGCCTCGAACTCAGAAATCCACCTGCCTCTGCCTCCCAAGTGCTGGGATTAAAGGCGTGCGCCACCACCACCCGGCGCAATTTAAATTTTTAATTATGTATTTAATGGCTGTTAAACTTGATTTAATAAGGATATTTTGTAGGGTTATATTTTGAAAATACAGTATAGATTAATACCCTAGGTGGTTGAAGATCCATAGCTATTGGTATAGTTATTGTTGGATTATATTTATGATTTTAACAAATTCTGTGTATGAATTTGTTAAATTTGCTGAATTCAAAATAATTTAGACACAGAAACACCAGCACTTTCCCTACATCCAATTCTCTGGCTTCCTGGAGATGGCTGGTTTTCACATACCTTGAATTACAGCACTCACAATGCCTTACGCTCCCCCTGAGCATATTCATTTCACCATTTTAAATCAGAGGCGTCACTGGATACACTTGGCAATCTAAGCTAGGAGAATGGGCCTCTATCACACTCCACATATTCTCCACATTCTCTTGAGGGCCATTAATGCACAACTGTTGGCCAATCAAATGTAACTTTTCCTAATATCTAGAAACACAGGCAGTATATCTTCCAGTAATAAATGTCTAACACTTAGAAATAAAATGCGTTTACTGCACCAGGGAGTTATCAGACCATTCAGAATGAGCTGCAAGGATGTTAGTCGGTATGCTTCTCATCACGTCTGCCGTATGTGAAACAGAACTGCTTCATTGCTTCAAGGGAGAGACAAGATTTCTGGGTAGGTTCTTATTTCAAGGAAAATGAAAGCATGGTTATCTAGAAAATATATATGAAACAAAGAGCATATACTAGTTACCTCATTTCAATTTTCACTTCATTTACTGATCACAATCCCGGACAGACGGCATGAGTGTTAGCTGAAGGATAAGCCTGGATAAACCCAGGGATTTCAGAACCCAAGCTGCTTTATAAGATGTTTTTTAAAAGCCAGCCAGCTTGTAAATCGCCTAAATATAGAAATGTGCAGGTTTGTAAACACTTCTCAAGGAAACCTATTAAAGTGTGTTACATGAACTTAGCTTTATGGTTTCTGTTATAATTAAAAAGTATAGTTTCACTATCTAAAAAGACAGTGAATATCAACTGATTTTAAAATATGTCCACCAAGAATTAGACATTTAATCTTTTAACTCAATTAGTAGAAGTTTTCTTTTAATAGCAATTTTTCTGTGTGTTTTAGTCAGATTTATCTCGGATTTCTCCATGTTTATTAACGTTAAAGTTAAGTTGCAATTCTTTTTCTTTTTTCTTTAAAATAGACTCTTCTCTCCTACCATACATCCTGACCACAGTTTCCCCTCTCTTCTCCTAGCTTTCCCCAACCTCCTCTCTTCTCCAGATCCATTCCTCCACCACCATCAGAAAAGAGCAGGCTTCCAAAAGACAACCAAACATGACAAAACAAAAAAAATAAGGCAAAGCAAAAGCCCTCCAGCTGAAGTAGGACAAGGCAACCTAATAGAAAGAAAAGAATCTCAAGAGCAGGCAAAAGAGTCAGAGACACACCCGAACTACTGTTAGAAGTCTCTCAAATACACCAAGCTAAAAAGCACAACAGATATTCAGAGAACCTGGTGCAGGCCCCATGCTTGCTGATTCAGTCTCTGGGAGCCATATGCACCCTGCTTCATAGATTCAGTCGGCAGCGTTCTTCTGGTGCCTTCCATTCCTTCTGCCTCCTAGAATTCTTCTACCCCTCTTCTGTGAGAATCTCTAAACTCCCAGGGATGGGACACAATAGGGACCTCTCATTTAAAATCTCTCTCCACATAATGTCTGTGGATCTCTGCATTTGCTCCCATCTCCTGCCTGAGGAATCCTCTCTAATTATAACTGGACAAAGCACCCTATATCCTAGGTCCCTGGACTATCCAGTTTCTGGTTCCTGGCCATTCAAGCACTATCTGCTAGGGTGGACAGATTGTAGGTAAAAGGTTTTGTAGCTGGGTTGGGTTTCACATTTCTATTTTGGTAACCTTCAGAGTACCTTCCCATACCAAAGAGACTAAAATATAGGGGTAAAGTCTCCATGTAGACACCAGATTGACCTCTCCACATTCATTGAGCTGTGTGGATATTCTCCTCAGCAATGGGACTCCATTTCCAGTTCTCAAAGAACAACCTTCTGTCCTAGTACTAGCCTTGGTTGTTTAGGAATCTCCATGGTATCCCTTGGCCAACAACTCAACTGAAAGCAATGCAGTCTCGCCACCGGATGACTTGCCTAGCTACAAGAGATGGCCAATTGAGATTTTGTATCCTCCATTACTAAGAGGCCTCACTAGTCAGGGCGGGCAGGTGTGGCGCACGCCTTTAATCCCAGCACTTGGGAGGCAGAGGCTAGGCGGATTTCTGAGTTCGAGGCCAGCCTTGGTCTACAGAATGAGTCCAGGACAGCCGGCCTACACAGAGAAACCCTGTCTCGAAAAACCAAAAAAAAAAAAAAAAAAAGAGGCCTCACTAGTCTCACATGCATAGATTCGTCTCACATGCATAGATTCCAGGAAGATTCCACTGCTCATGGTTTCCATCTCATCCATTCCGCAAGTGCTTCCCAATTCCAGACATCTCTCTTGATACTTTCTCTTCCCATTCCACTCCACAACACACACACACACACACCCATCATTCCTCCTGCTCCCAGTCTACCCACAAAATCTATTCTATTTTTCTTTCCCCAGGGAGATCTATGTGTCCCTTGTAGACGTCTCCTCTTTACCTAACCTTTCTGAGTATATGGATTGTAGCTTGGTTATGGTTTACTTAACAGATAATATCCTTTTATAAGTGAATACATATTATATTTATCTTTCTGGGTCTGAGTTGCCTCATTCAAGATGATTTTTTTTCTAAATGAATCCATTTTGCAGCAAATTTCATGGTGCGCTTTATAAACAGCCGAATAATACTCTATTGTATAAATGGCCACATTTTGTTTATCTATTCTTCTGTTGAGGGACAGCTGGGTTGTTTTCAGTCTCTGGCTATTATCAATAAAGCTACTATAAGCCTAGTTGAACAAGTGTCCTTATGATCGGATGGAGCATGCTTTGGGTATATGCCCAAGAGTGGTATAGCTGACTCTTGAGGTATATCTATTCCCAATTTCCTGAAGAACCACCATATTGATTTCCAGAGTAATAAACGTTTGTATTCTCACTAGCAAGGGAGGAGTGCTCCCCTTGCTCCACATCCTTGTCAGCATCTGCTGTCACTTGTATTTTTGATCTTAGCCATTCTGACAGATATAAGATAGAATCTCAGAGTAGTTTTGATTTCTATTTCCCTGATGGCTAAGATCTTGAACTTTTCTCTAAGTGTTTCTTCATCATTTGAGATTTCTCTATTGAGAATTGCAGCACTAGTGGCCACCCTGAAAATTGGGTTCAGAAGATCAGAAAGAATAGAGAAGAGAAGGAAGTATTTTGGCAGGCATGACCTGTGGTTGAGCAGGAGGTACCTGCTTGAGTTAGGGACTGGGACACAGGGTCAAGTCTGGGAAGGGAGGCAGAGAGTTGGTCTGTGGGATTCCCAGGAGATGTGAACAGGGAAAGGGAGGTTGCAGCCAGTGTTCTGTCTCAGAGCTAGGGAGGAGCCTGGGGAATAGGTCTGGGGAAACATAATTTTTTACAAAAAGTGAAATTTTGTATATAGTTTTATTTACTATCTAAGCACTTACAGTGCTGTTTATCTTATGCCACTTCCTGTGTCTGTTGCAAGAGGTGACATGGGTCTTGAACTTGTGAAGATACCTCCTATTGAGAGTGTATTTACATTGTGGCATTTGTAGCCAGATTTTCTTCTTTAATTTATAAATGACATTCCATGCCTTTATCCCGAAAACAAAATGAACACGGCGTGATATAAAGTGTCTTACTGAACAGATGGATGCTTTGTAGTCCACCTCATCTATTTTTACACGTGGGCATCAGAATATTTCCTATTGTATGTTTTTCATAAATATTCTAAAATATTTAGAGATGAAATCAGCTCTGAAAACAAATAAATCTTTAGTAGTATTCAAATTTCAGCACTTTTTTTCTTCAACAAGAATATATCACCCCCCCTTTTTTTCCATCTGGACAGGCCAGATCAGCTTTCCCGTCTGTCTTACCAGATGTTCTGGGTACACATTAGTCTAGAAGAAGCACTAGAAGTTTTAGGTAATTTTTATCCTAAGCAGAACTGCCTCTACCTCTTATTTATAAGTTGAAATGATATAAAATGCCCATTTTAAAATCATCTCTATTTACTGAAGACCTGTTTCTTTCTATGACTCCTATTGCTGCTATAAGCTTTTACCAGGTTAGTAAATGTACTGGCTGGTTTTGTGTGTCAACGAGACACAAGCTGGAGTTATCACAGAGAAAGGAGCCTCCCTTGAGGAAATGCCTCCATGAGATCCAGCTGTAAGGCATTTTCTCAATTAGTGATCAAGGCTGGGAGGGCCCATTGTGGGTGGTACCATCCCTGGGCTGGTGGTCCTGAATTCTATAAGAAAGCAAGCTGAGCAAGGCAGAGGAAACAAGCCAGTAAGTAACATCCCTCCATGACCTCTGCATCAGCTCCTGCGTCCTGACCTGCTTGAGTTCCAGTTCTGATTTCTTTGGTGATTAACAGCAATGTGGAAGTGTAAACTGAGTAAATTCTTTTCTCCCCAACTTGCTTCTTGGTCATAATGTTTTGTACAGGAATAGAAACCCTGACTAAGACAGCAAATGAGAGGAAAAATGAGATTAAAATATTACATATGAGTTATAGCAAAACCATGATTTGTGGCCACAATGCATTATCTTGTCTTTTGGAAGACTGGGTTAGTCTTCCTGAGGAAAGCCTATCATTTCTAACTGTGCCATATATGATCCTAACATATCAGCATGGAAATGAATGATAAAAATAGCAGTTCCTAATCTATAATTATTATTACATAAAATTCCAGTGAGATTATACAACTCCCTCAAATAGGTAAGGGAAAGGTACCATTCTGTACCTGAGGCAGCTATAATTTTCTGGCAGTCAGTTTTACTCTTCTGTGATCTCACTTACGGAATCAAGCCACTTCTTCTTACCACACAAGCATGTTCTTAACACATTCTATCAATGCACGAAGTTCTGCTTAATTTCAAAAGCTTATCACTTCTACTACAGTTGGACTCCCTTTGATTTAATAATAATAAAAAAAAAAAAAACTCTAACATCTCTCGCCTCTTTTAACATAACAGTGTAAGTCAAAACACTGAGCTTTTTTGTTTTGATGTGTTTTGCTTGTTTGTTATTTTTTGAGACATGGTTTCTCTATGTAGCTCTGGCCATCCTGGAACTCACTTTGTAGACCAGGTTGGCCTTGAATTCAATTCTCAGAGATCCACCTGCCTCTGCCTCCTGAGTGCTGGGATTAAAGGCATGTGCTACCACTGCTAGCAAACAGGGTAGACTTTTATGAAGGTGACTTTATTCATGCTAGTATAATAGAAAGGACGTATATTAATGAAGAATATCACAGTAAAGAAAGGGATCTCAGGAGCTGAGAATGAAGAAAACCACGAGTCTTATTATCTTAGGGTAGGGCCTGTCTTCTCTTATAACCTATAAAATCAAGGTCATTCCCTGGAATCCAAAATGATGGGGGCATTTGTCGACATTGTAACACTTTAGCCACCCTGGCTACTACACTCTCTGGCTGTACTATAATGTTACTGGTCTGTGATGGAGTCAGGGAGAAGAGACACTTTCCAAAGGCAAGACTTGCTAGAGTTTCATGTACAAACCTATGACCTTTAAAAGTAATGTAAAAACTCTATCATTTCCCAAACTAGCAACGTCAACAAGACATCTAAAGAAAACAAAGTGTCTCCATCCCCATTCATTGCTTCCCTTACTGCACCAGAGAACATTAATGCAGGCATTTCTGAGCATTTTACACTTCAAAGAAGTGCTATAGCCACAAACCCACACATCAAATAAAGGTTTAGGGCAATCACACTATCCTGAAATAACTTAAAATATGTTTTGTTAATTAGGTTGTGCCTCCAGGTGAGGTCATATTTATATTAAATCTTGGATCAATGAGAAAGGGCCTCAGGACCTCTACATAGTTTTGAAATAAATGTGGAACTAGGAGACGGGAGAGGGGGCAGAGAGATTATTTTGTGACAATGAGTTCTAATAATTGACTGTGATTTAGAAAGATAATGTAAATTTAAAATAGGAGCAAATACAAAACAAAGGAATGACTAGTAGAAACTGGAAATATGGCTGGTCTACAAAATGATCTTTTGAGAATGATTTCAATTTGAAGATAGGGTACTTTTCATCTCTATCACCTATCATGTGTCTATCTATTTATTCTAGGTCACACATCCACTGAAATTGAAGTAATCTAATGGTTCTTGTTCATTTATATCAAGGATGGTGGACAGTGTAACTCTCAACAAATAAAGTAATTAATTGCATGTGGACCATCAAGTAATCAAGACTGTAACACATCAGCTCAAAAAATTAGCCTACTTTTTTGAAGTTTTGCATTATTTGATTCTTTCATGATATTATCAATAGCTCCTTTGATTGTAGGGACTTGTGTTGATGAAATTCTTCATAAGTTTTACTACTTGGTTAGTATGCATTATATTACTGTGCTACGTTTGATGAAATAATTTGACCTCTGTGTGGGTGTAGACAGAAAAAAGGGTTTTTTTATTATTATTAATTACTGTCACATGTGATTTACTGACTGCTCCTCTTTGGCCCCTCAGCAGACCCCAATGCTTTGAGGATACACATTACTAATCAATTGCCTAATAAATAACCAGCTATGTTATTTTCCATACATGTATACTTCCAGACACATACACTTTGAAGACTTTGGCACTATAGACTTATTTTCAGGCATAGTGGTGGTTTAAATAGGAGTGAGTGGCTGCCATAGACTGATATATCTGAATGTGTAGACATCAGGGAGTGGCACTACTTGAGGAGGATTAGGAAATTGAGACATTATTGGAATAGGTGTGACCTTGCTGGAGGAAGTAAGTCACTGGATGTGAGTTTTGAGGTGTATTAAAAGCCCAAACCAAGCCTATTGCCTCTCTCTGTTCTTGCTGCTTGCAGATTCAAGTGTAGAATTCTCAGCTCTGTACCTGTACCATAACTGTCTACCTGTGTGCCACAATGTTCCCCATCCGATGATAATGGACTGAGCCTCTGAAACTGTAAGCAAGCCCCAATTGGTCAAGCTATCTCTTCTCAGCAATAGAACAGTAACTAAGATAAGCATAAAACCTATTCTTATTCAAATTTCTATTGATCCACTTTCCCCACCCCAGAGTCATACTTGAATCTGGTCTGAAGAACCTGTAATGAAAATAATGTACAATTTGAACATTCTTCCTCAATTCTTTCATTTTATTCAGTTCAGGCAAAGGAACGGTTAGGTAGAGTTCAGAAAGAACTGACAAAATCTTTTCATTTAAGTGCATGTTTTAGCTTTCTGTTTGCTGATGGATAGTGAGTTGAAGGCAGGGGAGCTTCATAAGCATACAGCCAGGTCTATAACAAAAGAATCACCTTGAATTTTTTTTTTTTTTTTGGTTTCGAGACGGGTTCTTGTGTAGTGCTTCTGAACCACTGTAGACCTGTCTCGAATCAAATCGCTGCTCTGCTCAAGTGCAGGATAAGGCGTGCGCCACCGCGCACCTTGGAAATTATATCTAGTTCATCTTAATTGAATTACTTAAATAAATGGAAGAAGAACAGATATTTGAGTGTGGACTTTCATCAAGCTCTTATGGCTGCCCTGTGTCTGGTATGGCCCATGATACAGATCCAGGAAAGGTTATAGAGGTTCACATATCCCACCTCATTTATGGATGAGCACAGCAGATACCAACTATACACTAAAATTGTGGGGTCACAGTATTAGGAACAAGCCTATTGCACATCTCATTTCAGGGACTCAGTTGGAGGTTGGGGATTAACTGGGAGGTTGGCACTTCTTGGGTTTGACTCATTCTCTGTGGGTTAGGCTATTCCCTGTTTCAGGGAAACTGAGTTTGCTTACCCTGGCCTTTGCTCGCGGACAGTGGGATAGGAAACTTCACAGTGCATGAACTTATAGCCTTGTTGACTCTCATAGGTTCACTTGTGAGGGGACACAGAGGTCTTTGTGCTCAGAGGTAAGTACTAGGAAAAACAGAAATGTTAAACATGCAGGATTGTCTCTTCAAAAGAAGAGATGTATAATCCGGTTTCTGCCCAGAAGGCTAGGCATGGGTGTGCGTATTAGCCTGGTGACCTCTGTGGTCTCTGGATGGCCAAGCCACACCTGGGTCCCCTAGACTCTTCTGTTTATCTCAGCCATCCTCCTAAACCCTTATCTTGAACATTGTTTCTTGTCATTAGAACCCATCTTTATGGGAGACATCATATGTACTTTATAAATGGGAGTGAAGATAGTAGCCTATGACATTACACTATAAATATAACATACAAATAACACAGCATTAAATACCACCCAGACCCTTTAGACATCATATATAGTCAATCTTTAGAACCATCTTTATGGAAGAGGTCATACGTGCTTTTAAAAGTTTTGATGTAGTCATGCTTTAAGCTTTATTGTGCAATGGATTAAGTTAATTACCACCAGGCAACTTTTTCCAATTTGTGCTATGCTTAAATATGCATAAAATAAAGTGCCCAATGCCAGGCTCTAGAAATTTGAACCAACACCAGCCACTGAGTGATGCTGAACTGGACTTCTTGTTTGCTTCACACAGATTGTTACTCTGCTGGCCTTGGTGGTCACAGAGACCCCCATATATATGTACACAACAGTGACACAGCAGACCTGAAAGGACTGGTGAACTCATTAACTCACCCTTCAAATGAGCAATGCAGCACAATATTTAACATTAAAACCAAACAAGCAACCACCATGGTAAAGGGAGATAATGCAACATAAAGAATACTTTCCTACCTTAATATCTTTAATGACAGGTTTTCAAACTCTCAATTTCAGTTGGTTTGAGGTCCCACATATGATACACGACCTTGGTAGTCGTTATTAAAATGTTAATGTAGATGAAGACTCTTTGAGAGGTCTACACACTAGGGTTCAATGAAATTAACTTTGTGTCTTGGCCTGATGTGTGTGATTATCATGTCTCTGTTTCCCGTTTGGGTCAGGACATCTCACCAAGCTCCTAATGACTGCCTTTCTTCACCTGCTGTGCCACCTTCTAGGTGGTCTGAGCCAGTTCATTTGCCCAACCTGCCCAGAGCATACCTAAGCACTCCACAATGGATAGCAAAGCAGGCTGTCCACTCAGCTTTATGCCTCTGACTGCTATTTGGGACAAAACCAACCTCAATATTTAGAATCTTCATAGAAAGAAGCAGCTACACATTCCGTGCCTAGAGCTATAGAGCAATGTCTTGGAGTTATAAATCCTTCCAACAGTGCTGAGATTGTCTCCAAAAGTTGCTCCAGTGAAAGTAGAGCAGTATCTCTCACAGTTCCAAACACAGCCAGCAGCCCTTCTGAAGATACAGCACATCTCTGTGTAGGGTTGGAGCTATTGTTACTTTGCTTATGGAGGAGGAGACATGCTATTTAAATTTCTTATTATGTCATAATGGCAACTCCCCAAACTTTCAACATCTCAAGTTTCCTTAAATTTCTAATCTTTTCTTTGTGTAGCCTGATGTAGATAATCATCATAAGACCCCTTTGGGTCCTTTTATTTAACCTTCCAGGGCAGTGCCTGGACTTCTGGAGAACATGGTAGACCTTAACTTCAATATAGTGTAAAGTTAAAATTTGGTTGGAATGCCTTCAGAAGAAGTTCAATAATGTCTCAGATCATTAGGCGGTCACAACTGGGCTTCCAGCACCTTGACATCTAGTACATAGATGCCCAGTATTATGCTCAAACCATACAAAGCACAGCATAACCTTCATACACACACACACACACACACACACACACACACACACACACACACACAAAACTTTACTAAACCAACATGGGTGCCAAGAGGACTAAGGTCAAGAAACCTTGCTAAAGGGCTAGCATGTATTTCACAGTAGAACATTTTCCTGGCATGCTAGAGGCAGTGTTTGATTATCAACTCCAGAGGGCTGTCCAAATCTTATTAAAAACTTAGGCTGCTCAAGTTAAATCCTTCACTTTACCTATGAGTCAGCAGTGGGTTTTTGTTTTGTTCCGTGTTGTTTTTAACCAGTAATTTAGTCTCTTGCTCTCTGTTCCCTCAAATTCAGAAAAGCAGATCCAGTTCTTCTCAGAGGTATTTGTGTCTCTTAGCAGACTTTAGGACAAGTCTACTTGGGGCCTGGACAATGCTCACTATGTTCGGTGTGTGGTTTTAACTTAAACTTCAAGTAAATGCTTTCATTTGGTATTACCATTCAGTACCTCACTCAATTATGCAGCATTTAAAGAATAAACAGAAGTGTATCTTTCTCTCTTAGAATCTTTTTCCTATATTCAGAAGCAGTTTATAGTCAGAAGAGTTGTTTCTCATCTCCTTGAAAATTCAAGGAATATCATTTGTAGACTATCAGTTCCTGAATACAACTGCTTTGAGCAACTGGTCACTTTTAGTGCTTGGTGAGTTTTGAAGACTTATTTATTATTTTATATGTACATGTGTGTGCCTGAGTGTATGTGGACATAACACCTGCATACAGATGCCTGGAGGCCAGAAGGACACATGGGAACACTCTGGAACTGGAGACAGAAACAGTGTGAGCCATTTACCATGGGTGCTTGAAACTGAACCTGAGTTCTCTGAAAGAGCAGTAAGTGTTCTTATCCACAGAGCCGTCTCTCCAGTCCTAGTTGATGATAATTTAAACAAGAAAAACAGAAATTAAACCTACCACCCTGATGCTGGGCTCTCGTGTCCATCTATACAATGCTAGAAAATATCTTCTGTACAATCTTACTTACTTGTTTACAAGTGCCCCTAAAGTTATTCATGAGTACATCTCATTTTCATAAGAACCAAGAATAAGTCTAGACAAGGCTTATAGATATAGAGAAGTAACATGAAACATCTCAGTAAAAAAAAAAAAAAAAAGTCATATTATCACCCTCTGTTTTGAGCTTATGGAGAAGGGAAGTCTGCAGTATCACTTAATTAAAAAGTGTTATACAGTCAAAATGACTTTGTTATAACCTACACTGCAAAAGAAGGAATACTATAATCAGTGAAGAAGATAGGAAAGATAACTCAGTTCTATAAACACTAGTAACAGATGTTTGGCAATCTCAACATGAACTATTTAGTGATGGTGTATATTCCTTAAGTCAAATATTCTGAGTTCCAGGAGATTTATAATTTGTAGGATCTTTGAAGACCTTGGACTGGACCATTTTTAAGTAAATTTATGTTTCTGTAGTTAGTAAAACCCAAAGATTATTGCAAAGTGATATGACATTAATTTGTCTTGTTTGATGAGTTTCATCAGAGAGCCAAGTGCATTTAATTCTTTTTTTGTTTGTTTGTTTGGTTTTTTGTTTTGTTTTGTTTGTTTTGTTTCAGACAGGGTTTCTCTGTGTAGCCCTGGCTGTCCTGGAACTCACTCTAGACCAGGCTGGCCTTGAACTCAGAAATCTGCCTGCCTCTGCCTCCCAAGTGCTGGGATTAAAGGCGTGCGCCACCACCGCCCAGCGATTTAATTCTTGCTTTGAAGGTATTTTTAGATTCAATGTGGGGTCTGTCAAATTTCTCTCAGGTGACTATTACCTTGCAGTTTTGAGATTCTGTTGCTTACTGTGTGCCACTGGGAGTTTGCAGGGGCTTTCATAGGTGAAAATTAAGCACTTTCACAGATACAGAAACACAAGTCTAAAATGAACAGTCATAGGCAACTTGAGTTCTATAACCTGCATGTCTGTGTCTACTACCTCAGATGTAGATGATGAAATGAAGTCACCAATGCCAGTAGTGTACCTTTGGGAGGAGATTAGATCTTGAAGATGGATCCCTCACAAATGGGTTGATTCATGCATATTTGTATGACACAGAGTTGCCTTGCCACTCCAGCCAGTGAGGATGTGACCAGAGGCCTCATTTACCAAATTTGTGTTAGGGATCCACGCCAGATACACTGACATGCCGAATCCACCATGTCTTGATCTGGGAACTCCCTGGCTTCAAAACAAGTAAGTTTCTGTTGTTTATAAGACAGCTAATGAATGACATTTTATTAAAGTCCCTCCCTTTCCACAAAAGACAACCAATGGGCTTTGATTCATGTTCCAATTCTGCTATATGACAGCTATATTCTTTAAAGCAAATTATTGAACTCACTGTTCATCAGATTCCTTATATTAAAAAGTTAACGTAGTCAGAAAACAGAAACAAAACATCAGCAATCCACTTCTCCCTAAATGTGATGTTCTTATCAAACCCCTTCGCTCATGGTTCAATAGTCTAGGAGAAACAGAAGAGTTAGCAGAAGTGGATTCAAAGGAAGGTCATCTTCCAAATATTGCACGGTTGATGTTCATATGAACTGATAGCCTACTAAAGACCTGCCAAGGCAAAATCCCACTCCCTACGGAGAAACTATTTGTAACTGATATTTCCTTTGGAAAACTAGCCCATGTTCCTGGCTGGTGAGCCGGGTGTGGCTCTGGGCCTGGGACCCAGCCACCTGCACCGCGGGCCTGGTGGTGGGTGGCATACACAAGTTCACTGGAGTGCTAGAGCGAGGCTGTGCGCAGACAGGGAGGGGAAGGGACCACGGGTGGTGAACTGAGGCGGGGCTCAGGGACTGTTGCCCAGCTCCTAACTTGGAGCGTAGGTTGCCTTTTTTATCTCTATGTGAGAAAATCAGTTTTCTCCAGAGGATGTATCAACTATACTCTAAGGTAGGCCCCATGCTCAGGAGTAGCTAGTTAGCACTAAAATTAATTCTATGGTTTTTTTGTGTGTGCTTTTTTTGGTTCGTTTGTTTTGATATTTTTGACATTTTGGTTTTGTTTTGATTTTTATTTAATCAGAAAAAGAAAGAACATGGAATTGCATGGGTACAGGTGTGGGGAGAATCTGGAAAGGAATTGGGGAAGGGGAAAGAATACCAACAAAATATGTCATATGAAAAAAAAGTCAATAAAATAAAGAAAAATTTTAAAGGATTGGAATGAAAATATATGAAGTCTAAATAAGATGGTTGGTACCACAAATGTTAAGTTAGTAACAATCGTATAAATATTAAAGCTGTATGCAATGACAAACAATTTGGATCTTTTGTGGACCAACGGAGCACAAGCACTCTCTCAAGAAGCAGTTCTGTGTGTGTGTATTAATAAAGGGAACTTCCCAATTTGATAGATTTCCCTTCTAACTTCAGATTTGGAGGTATAAACCATGAAATGCACATTTCGGCATTAGTAATCAGGGGAAGGCCTGTAGTTGTAGGTAGGAGCAGGGATGGGATCCGGGGGCGGGGCCGCGTCTCGGGGGGCCGCGTCTCGGGGCGGGCGGTCGGGGCGGCCGCTCGGGGGCCGCTCTCGGGGAGCACGCCCTGGACGTGCCCACGCCATCCCGCCCCTCCACGCTGTAGCTGAGTCAAGTTGCGGACGACACGCAACAGGCCGTGCTGGGTGAGTGTGGTGGTCCCGGTTGTACAGCGCGGTGTAGCGTGTGGGTCTTCGGTCGGGCTGAGTAGTGCAGCCCCGGAGGGCCTAGGCTGGTGAGCCCGGTACCCGAGGACTGGGGACCCGGTCACGTGCACCGCTGGCCTGGCGAGCGGCACAAGAGAGTTGGGCCAGCTTGCTAGAGCCGGGCTGCGCGCGCACACGGGGACGGGCGGGGACCCTGTGCGGCGGACGGAGGCGGGGCGCCGGGACTGTCACTCAGTTCTGGACTTGAGCGTTGCTTGCCTGTTTTCTCTCACCTGAGGAAGACTGCGTCCCTGACTCCAGGTTGTCCAACAGGTGACTGAGAACAGGTTTCAGGAAGTCCGCCAGCATTCATTATCTGAACTTCCGGCGCCGGGAGTTGGGTTTCACCAGCTCCTTTTTAATACCTGGTTGCCGCTTGCTTTTTGGGCTGCATCTTTTGTGACCTCATGGCACCCCCAAATACACACAATTCGTATTCTGTTTGTATAAAGCTCCAAAACGTAACTGCCATTCAGTGCAACATCTCTGAATTAATGAAAACTTTTCTGTGTGCTGAAGACAATTGCTTTCAGGTTAGCCTGATGATCTTGTTACAAGCAATATGTCATTAAAAAAATATTTCACCATTGTATTTATTTTATGTGTGGTTGTACACATGCTATGGTGTACCAGTGAAGGTTGGTGGACACTTTGAGGGATTCTTTCCTTCCACTATGTGGAAGAGATTAAACTAGGTGGTCAGGGTTGGTCTGCAGGTGGCTTTACAGACTGACTGAGCCGTCTCTCAGGCCCACTGTATATAATTTATTGTCGGGTGTGTTTAATTGAGCCAAGTTCAATCAAGTGTTCTCTAGGTTAGTGGGCCTAAAATGCATTAATTAAGGACTTCTGTGAATGTAGATTTCTGCCTCCAGCATGAAAAGTGGTAATCCACTAGGCTTGATATTGCATCTAGAAATTTGAATGCTAAAAGCTTGGCTGGTAAAATACTGCTGACATGGAGAGAGACTTCCAGGGCTGCTACTGAGTGTTGATATCTATGGTTACTCCTTCAGAATAGTCCTTTATTGTGCAAGACTCCTGTCTTTCTCAAGAGCTGTTTTGTGGATTTTGTTGTTCTTGGGGTTTTTTTTTTGGGGGGGGATTGTTTTGTTTGTTTTAGGAGATGAGTAAGGCTTTTGAGAATTTGCTAAGAAGAAAAAGTGAAGAAAAAATTTGACTTGACTGTCTTGTGCCATACTTTAGCTAGGTTTTTGGCAAGGTTAAGAAGTTCTTGTGACTCCGGGCAGTGGTGGCACACGCCTTTAATCCCAGCACTTGGGAGGCAGTGGCAGGCAGATTTCTGAGTTTGCAGGCCAGCCTGGTCTACAGAGTGAGTTCCAGGACAGCCAGGGCTACACAGAGAAATCCTGTCTTGAAAAAAACAAACAAAAAAAAAAAAAAAGAAGAAGAAGTTCTTGTAACTTCTTGTCATTAAATTTTGCCATGTAGATTCTTAAGTTTGTTGACTATAGTAAGATTGCCAACATTTATTTTCATGTCCAATTTATCAGTGATACAGGAGTTACCAGTTTATAAACTGAGACCCTTTTGGAATTCTTTAAGTGCTTTTAAATCAACTTACTGAAAAACAATTGCTTTTCACAGCTTCTCCAACCCCGGGGCTATAGAAAGAAGTATTCTTATTTCTATCTGGGAGATCCATGGGGCTTACAGGCAGGTGCTGCACCATTATAGATAAGGCAGTGTCTGTTTTAATGTCCTGTATTTCTTGGAATACAAGAAGTGTCTTTGTTCCTCCTGTGCTTCTTACTGCATGTGAAATGGTGGGGCAGTTTGGAATATTTGGAGATAGGCCTAGATTGGTAACTATGTGTCTTCTCTGCTCCACCCTCCAAAGGCTATAAAAAAAAAAAGAGTGATGTAAGTAAATTATAATGTATCTGAGTTTCCAATTAACTGAGGCTCAGATAAATTCTGTGTTAACATAGGGGGAAAGTAGGTGGTGTAATAGTAGGCGAGATAAGTTCTTTAGTCTTGGGGTTGACTTGTTGGTGATTGTAGGTGGGAAAAATCCTTAAGTGGTTTTATTCTTGCTTAAGTATTTTGGGCACTTAGCCACACCTTCTGGTGAATGTGTGATTTCTTTCAGTTTATTCTTTTTTGTTGTTGTGTTTTTTGAGACATGGTTTCTCTGTATAGCCCTGGCTGCCCTGGAACTCACTCTGTAGACCAGGCTGGCCTCGAACTCAGAAATCCGACTGCCTCTGCCTCCCAAGTGCTGGGATTAAAGGCGTGTGCCCAGCACCGCCTGGCTCATTCAGTTTATTCTTAAGGAAACAAGCTTCCACTTGTGTTTTCTTTTCATCAAACAGCAATTGTGAGGGTATAAGGTGTGCCTTAAATATAAGAGGATAAGAGATGAGTGCCTTGCTTTGGAAGGTACCTGGCTGTCTTGTCTTATGTCAACCTGACACAAGCTAGGTTACCTGAAAGTGGGGAGCCTCAATTGAGAAAATGCCACCATAAGATCTAGTTACTACAAGATGTTTTCTTAGTGTTTGATGTGTGGGACCTCCTCTAGGCTGGTGGTCCTGGGTTCTATTAGAAAGTAGGCTGAGCAAGCCAAAGCCAGGAAGTGGCTCCCTTCATTGCCTCTATCAGCTCTGATCTTCAGGTTCTATTCCTGCTTGAGTTCCAGTCCTGAATTCCTTCAGGGATGAACAGTGATGTGGAAGTGTAAGCCAAATAAACCTTTTCCTCCCCAACTTGCTTTGGTCATGGGGTTCCTTCACAGCAATAGTAACCCTAACTAAAGCGTTAAGTGCCTTTTGTGATATAACACAGTGGTCTAATGGTTTTATATTAAATGTGAGAGGTTCAGCAATTTGCTAGGTGAAATGCTAACTAAAAGGCACAGGAAAAAGGTACATAGGATGAATTCCTGGGGTGTCCTGTGCAAGGTTCCAACTGTCTTTAAATGGAGTCACACTCTGTTGTTTTTCACCTGATTGTATCGCAGATGGAAACTTGCCCACCAGCAAGGTTATTAGAGACCATATGACAAGAGTTTTAGGGCAATGAGGTGAGGGCTGATGACTGATTTTCTTGGCAGCCTCTGCTTGGCATATACCCTCAGAAGAGTACATGTGCCAGTTACAGTGTCAGCTGTGCTGATCGCATGTTTAGGCCACTGTTTTTATTTAATGGTAGTAAAAACTCTCCAGAAATCTCAATTGCCAATATCAGCTACAAGCTGATTTTTTTTTTTTTTTTTAAGAACAAGCTATAGCCTCCTTCCTTAGCTGTCTATACATTGATTCTTAACTGAGTCTGTCTTCATATTTTGTGTTTCCATGTCTCTTCAGATTCCAGCTATGGCAGGTCATCTCACCAACACTTTAATTGCTTGGGTTAAGAATTAAAGCTGTTCTGTTTGAATCAAAGGGATATACAAAACATTTTCAGAAAGTTTGTCTCATTGAGCACTGTCTTAGTTAGGGTTTTACTGCTGTGAACAGACACCATGACCAAGGCAACTCTTATAAGGAAAACATTTAATTGGGGCTAGCTTACAGGTTCAGAGGTTCATCAAAGCAGGAACATGGCAGCATCCAGGCAGGCATCGTGTAGGAGCAGCTGAGTTCTACATCTTCATGTGAAGACTGATAGAAGACTGGTTCCGGGCAGCAGGACAAGGGTCTTAAAGCCCAAGCCTCACAGTGACACACCTACTCCAACAAGGCCACACCTTCTAATAGTGCCAGTCCCTGAACCAAGCATACACAGACCATCACAAGCACATATGTTAACACCAGTTTTATCTTTTTTCAGGTCATCTTTAGCTCCTACACTGCATTGGTAGTATCAGTTAGTTGTCACTGCTGCCATGATTCTCTGCTTTTTGAAAGAACTGAGCTCCTTGGTGTTACAAATTTAGATACTAAAATGAGACCTTTAGAGGGTTTTCTATTCGTTCGTTTTCCACTTGCTAATTTGTTGAGTTTGCATCTGTGTTGCTTTTTAAAGGCTGTTTTAAAAATTAGTTGTTGCAGATCATTCTAGGACTTCGCAGAGCAGAATACTCCATTTGTTCAGTCCACAGTGCTGCCAAAAATGCTACTCCACATTTGATGAGAAGAAAAGACAGCTTCCTTGTAATCCTAGGAACTCAACACAGTAGGAAGTCATAGCATTTTAAGTTACTGACCTTGAGAAAATGTGTTATTTTATAAGCACTGTAATTCTAAGCCTTCTTTGGCAACAAGATGTTTGTTAGCAATCAGAGGAACAGAACATCTTCTCAGAATAAGAAAGAAAAAAGAGAAGTTATACAGTTTGAACATCACTAATCCAAACGTCTGAAATCTGACTTCTGAGCACCCATATGCCATAAGTTTAAAAAACCACAAGTTGGAGACACAAGAAAAGCAGGCATAAAATTACCATAGGCTATGTCTGTAACGTATATATGAAGCATAAATGAATTATGAACTTTGTTTTGGTTTTGATTTTAATATGTTTCCCCTACCCCCCAAATTTCAAGTCTACACCAACTGCTTGGTTGCTAGCCTCTGGCACTCCTGGATGGACTCTTCAGGGCCTGATAGAAGACAGTTAGGTGGTAGAATGGTGCCCTTGAAGGGAATGTTGGTAGCCTGATCTCTTGTCTTTTTGCCTCTCTGTGACCATGAGGTAACTGCACTATCATATCCTCTTGTCGGTGACTTTGAGACTCTCCACAAGACAACAGAACCATCCAGTGGACTAAAGACCCTGAAACTGAGCCAAAAATAAATCCTTCCTGCTTTAGTTGGTTATCTCAAGAATACACTTTCAGGTTCACACTATGTGGTGTCTCATATATGTGCAGGTATTGCAAATCTTTGCAAATTTTGTATTGTGAACAATACAAAAATGGTTTGAATCACAGTTCTTGAACCTACATGAGGGAAACCTATATACATATCAGGATTTATAGTTTGTGGGTGTTTGGGGATGTTGGTTCTCTTGCTACCCAGATGTGTGCCACAAACCAGCAGTGTTGTTACTATGGGTCCACTTGATGCCCTGTGTCTTTTGTGCGTGTTAAATTGGAGAAGTACTGTGTTATCGGCTAATGATGTTGGTGATTGATATCTTGTTCCAGTTAAAAAGTTAGATCTTTTTGAAGATCTGACACATACCCGATTTTAACCTTCGTTTTCAAAGCCCTTAATAAATGTTTTTTAAATGGGCAGAGGGCCCTGATGGTGATAGTTCTCAAGCACTTGAAAGTGGAGTTTATGTGTTTGTCATCTCATTCTAGCCACCAGGTGACGCCACTGGCCCGGGCATGTTGGCTTTTGCCTGGGCAGGTTTTCTGTACTGTGTTGAGCAGCACCTGGCAGCAGACAGCTGTTCCTAATTCTCTATCAAATGTTTGTACCACAGAGAGTACATCTAATTAGATTCAGGACCTGGTGCTGATTGCAGCCAAATTCAAGATTTTTGGTTTTGCCATTTCAATGGCCATAGGCTTAACCTTTGAATAATAACTACTGAGAGAGTTGAATGGTTTAATTTGGGATAATCAAGATTCCTAATTAATACTGATTTCCAGGACTTAGTGCTTGTATACATCAGACATTTGTGTTCTCCTTTAGATGAATGTACAGACTGAGTGGTGTTTAAGGTTGAATCATCTTGGAATAAATAACACTAGCTTAAGGCTCTCTCATCCTGGAGGATAGAGTCCCGACTGATGTGGAGTTCTCAGAGAGGCAAAATAGTCACAGTCATGCATGGTGCGTGTGCATTCCTGCAAACCTGACCATGTCTTATTCCTTTGGTAGGTTTAGATTTCCTTCCTACTTGTGAATGATGCCAAAGAAAGTGAAGCTGAGAGCGGCTGAGAACGAAGACGAGTCCGTTCCTTGCAAGCAGGCTAAGGAGGAGCCTGCTACACCTTCTGTACTCAACTTTGACAGCCCCAGTAGTTTCTTTGAAAGTTTAATCTCACCCATAAAAGTAGAGACTTTTTTCAAGGAATTCTGGGAGCAAAAGCCCCTTCTCATTCAGAGAGATGACCCTTCACTAGCTGCATATTACCAGTCTCTGTTCAGCCTCTCAGATCTGAAGAGTCTCTGCAACCAAGGGCTATACTATGGAAGAGACTTGAATGTCTGCCGGTGCATCGGTGGGAAGAAGAAGGTTTTAAATAAGGATGGAAAAGCACAGTTTCTTCAGCTAAGAAAAGATTTTGATCAGAAGAGGGCAACAATTCAGTTTCACCAGCCACAGAGATTTAAGGTAATGGATCTCCCCATGGCAGAATTCTCAGACATATGAAAGCAGTCATGTTTGGGCACACATCAGTTTAAGATTGAATGCCTGGTTTGATGACAGAGATCATTGTGAGAACACACATGTCTTTCATTTGGTCTTTAAGTACATTTGAACTTGGGAAAATCTGTTATTTTATAGATAAATTTGGGGGGCAGGATGTGATGTACTCACACATGCAGGCATGTGTGGAGGACAGAAAAAGATGTTCGGTGTCTTCCTATGTTACTTTCAATCTAATATTTTGTAATTAGGGTCTCCCACTGAACCTAGAGCTAACCATTGTTTAGATTGGGTAGTCAGTGAGCTCCAGGGATCCAACTGTCCCACTCCCCCATCTCCTAGTACTAACATTACAGACATATCGCCGCATCAGGTTTTATGTGGGTACTAAGGACATAACCTCTGGTCCTTCTGCTTGTCCAGCAGGTGTTCTTACCCACTAGGCCATCTCCCCAGCACCTGTTTAGATGTTTTGAATCTGTAGCAATCATAGTGGATTTTTAAGTATCAGACCTATAAAAACCAGACTCAAGTTTCCAAATAACGTTGCACCTCTAGAATATGTGTAGTGGGTTGATTTATTTTTGTGTATGGTAAGGATATCCGTGCTGTCCTGTTGCTGTACTTTAAGGTACATGGTAGTATCCTGGTGACACTTGAGGTTATCTTCCTTTCCTGCCTACATCTCTCCAAGTGGTGGCTTCAGGACTGTGACCAGATGATTTATCAGATATCCAAAAAATACATGTTAACATATTAATAACAGAACTTGTGACATTGAGGGGTTAAGTCCTAGAATAGCTCCTGGGTGATCATCATAAGTGAAGATAGCATCCTTTAATAAATAAAGAAAGCACAGTCCCTGAACTTGTAACTGCATCTTCAACCAACATGGTTTAACTCTGTATCTTTTGTAATAGGTCACAGTTTGAAAATGCAAGATGAAAGGGAAAGCTACAGAACTGTAGCATTTTGGCTGATCCTTAAGAAGAAAATAGACACATTTGTCAGTTACATGCTAGTGGTTTGGTGATTTGGGTTTTTTTTTTTTTGGTTTGGTTTGTTTTTGTTTTTTGTTTTTTTGTTTTTTTTTTTTTTTTTGTCCTCTTAGCAGTATCAGGAGCTATAACGTTACCTATACATTCCTAAATGATCTCTTGGGACACTAGAGAACAAGAGCCAAGGCTTGGTTTCCCAGTGGTGCCAAATATTAAGTAATAGAAAGCCAAGTCCTGTAGCCTTTCTCCAAAATAAATTAGGCTCTTTGGGAGCCCTGCTAACTCTGAGCTACACAGAGGCTATTAAATTATGTTTCCTGTGCTAAGGAGAACCTCTGAGATCTATAAATAGGGAAACCCAGTGGTCAAAGCTTTTTCCGTGTTGACCAAATTCTTCCCCACTCGCTATTCTCAGTACTAGTGGTATTCTCAGTACTCAGCCCAGTCAGTGGTAGAGCTGACTCTCAAGCCTTATTCATTGGTGTTCTCGGCAAACCTAATGTTTATACTATACCACCTATATGTCAGTCACTGTGCATTCATGTGTATTAAAGCTTTAGTCTCTTTATCTGTTTAGAGTAGGTATCTTAGTTATCGTTTCTATTGCTATGGAGAGACACCATTACCACAGCAACTCTTAAAAAGGAAAATAGTTAATTGGACCTGGCTTACAGTCTAATCAGTTATGGTCATGATGGGAAGCATGGCAGCCTGTAGGCAGACATGGTGCTGGAGCGGTATTTGGAGAGTTCTATATTTGCATCAACAGGCAGCAGGAGAGAGAGAGACTGGGCCTGGGTTGAGCATCTGAGACCTCATAGCCCACCCCCAAGGGACGTACTTATTGCAACAAGGCCACACCTTCTACTAGTGCCACTCCAGTATGAGTTTATGAAGGCCATTTTCATTCAGACCACCACAGTAGGTGACTTGTTTTGAAGATATGGATTCTGGAGCTGGACTCCCCAGTTTGGAATCTTATCTCAGTTAATGGTTGTATGCTTTTCTGCTTTAGTTTCCTCACGTATAAACTGATGTTAATGATCTTTCCCACCTTGTGAGACAGGATTGCTATAGAGGGTCTTCAGTTATCAGAATAAGCACTTAGAAGGTGGGATATGCTATTATCTACAAAGCCCACTTGTGACTCCTCCTACCTGACTCGTAACTGATCTCTCTCTCAGCCTTATAGCTGATAAGTCACTCAAGGGACTCTTAACTCAGTTTGTTCTCAGTTCTCTATACCCTTCCTAGGATGTCATTTCTTCTCATGCTTTAAATAATTATTTGTTGGCAGTCCCTAAATGTAAATTCCTACCCTTACTTTCTTTAGAGCCTCAAACTGACTTCAGAACCATAGGAAACCATAGCATCCCAAAATTAACATTTCCAGCGTAGAAAAGTTTTTATCCTCCTGAGAACTCTGTGGGGGATGAAGGTAGAGCCTGCCTGCAGATACAGGTAGAGCATGTAGATGCGTGCAGGTGTGTGTGTGGTGTGTGTGTGTGTGGTGTGTGTGTGTATGTGTCTGTGTGTGTATGTGTGGACATGTAAAAGCTAGAGACTATATTTTTCTCTATCTCTTTCCGTCTCTCTTTTTTTTTAATGGCAGGACCTGGATCTCCCCATTTAGGCTAGACCGTCACTTCCTCCTAGAGCTGGAGTTAAAGGCACCCAGAGTGGGTGCTGGGAATTCAACTTCAGCTCTTTGTATCTATGGCAGGTACTTTATTGGCTGAGCTGCTTGCCAGCCCCTGAAACCTTCTTTTTCAATGGTCTTTTCCAAGCTCAGTAAATGGAAGTAGTAGATCATGGATCAAGTCCAGAAGCAGCTTGTTTCTCTTCTCCTCCTTTGTTGCACAGCCCTCTCCAGTTCCACAGTGTGTTTCCACCGTTTCTTCTGTCCCTGCCACTCTGTCCATTCTTTGCTTGTCTGCTTAATCATAGCTTCCGAGTTAGTCTCTTGAATTTCTGCAGTCCATTCTACCCCAAAGTGGATGCAAACTTTAAAGGGATGAATTGACTTGTTTCTTCTTCCAGTTTCTCAGTTACCTGCTCATATCTGTTAGATTACCTGGAGTGTGTGCACTGCAGAGATTCCTGAGGAGGCTTTTACTGTTTAATTGCCTGCCCTGTAATAATTGTACAGCAGAGACATCCTAATTGAATTTGCTTTCTTATTTTCTATTCACATTGTTTTTCATTTTTCTTTGTCAAAGGATGAGCTCTGGAGGATCCAGGAAAAGCTGGAATGTTACTTTGGCTCCTTAGTAGGCTCGAATGTGTACATGACTCCTGCAGGGTCTCAGGGCCTCCCTCCACATTACGACGATGTTGAGGTAAGAGAGGAAATTGATTGTCCAGGCTGGAAAGAGCAGGCTGCTGAGAGCCAGACTTGATCAGTTGTCGGGGTTGTCTTCATCACTCTCAGGCAGTCTTAGACCAGGTTCATGACTGTTCTTCTGGGTCCTTCCTCAAGATGCTGACCTGGTCTCCATGTTGGGATGCCTGCACACTGGCTTCCTGCTCCTTGTCAAAGAAGGAGCACTGCTGATGAAAAACTCACACAGTCTTTAGAAATAGGATTTTGTTTTGTAACTTATTTATAAACGAATAATCTACTTTTTAAAAAATTACAAAGTGAGGTGAGATCACAAATAATTCTTAATTTCTTTGACTGTCCATTTTCAGTGGCTACAAACAATATGTGTATTTTTTCCACTTGTGAAAAGTCTTGGTGCAGCTTGAATGAAGGTCCTGGTTCCACTTAATCCCTGGCACCTTTACAAAGGCTGATTTCATTCGTATGTGGTTTCCAAAAAGTTAACTCACTGGCTTGGATATTTTGTAGTTTTACTTTTATACTCATACAAGGTGTGAACACAGATATAACAGAAGTCATTTTTCATTCTTTTAAGTACTATTTTAGATACATACATTGTCCACAAGTGTTTCTTAAATATTCTTAGTAAAATATCAAGATAGTTTAGCCAAATGAAAACTTTTAAAAAAAAAGAAAGAACAAAACTATAGTGTATATTGTAATATTTAAGCTTTGGGGCATTTACTTGTGTCAGATTTTTCTATCAGATTATGGCTTTCAAAGGCCTAGCTGATAGAAGACGTAAAAGCTAGTGGAATAGATAAAGAGCCCAGTTGTGACTGAAAATGACAAGAATGAATGTCCAACACCAGGATTCTTGATTACCTGCTTTAAAATTACTAGGAGTGGCGGCTTATCTGTGTGTAAAGGAACATGCATTTCTGATGCATGTTCTAGAAGCTCCCAGGTTGTCAGGAAGCTTTCTGATGCTCTCTGGTCTGTGGCTTCCTATAGGTTTTTATCCTGCAGCTGGAGGGAAAGAAACACTGGCGACTGTACTCCCCAACTGTGCCTCTGGCACACGAGTACAGTGTGGAGCCTGAGGACCGGATTGGCACACCAACACATGACTTCCTGCTGAAGGTATGGCTAGTCTTCTATTCATTTTCTAAAAATTGTTTCTCCATCTGTGATTCAGCTCAACAGAAATAAATTTAATTCAACAAATCACCAACTTCTCTAGAATAAATGTGGATTGTTTAATCTTGGCCTGTTTCTCCACATTTATATCAGTAGTCACCATGTAAGCAGAGCACAATGACACCTTCCTTTTCTTAGTAGAAATTTCAGTACCACCTGTCTTCTTTCTGATAGTATAGCTCCTACCCTCCCCAACATAGAGTTACTAGGTGAGTAGGAGCTAGCAAAGTGCTCATGGGTTCCCCCTCAAGGGAGCCAAGTAGCTTAACCATAAATTGTTTCCTTAGCATCTTGATCCAGTTTGGATGGGAACATATCAGAGTCAGGCAGGAGATGACCTTGAGAAAAGGATGTAGAGAGACAGGAATAGCTTCATAAATAAGCTTCATGCCCTTGCTTAGAAAACATACATTTCTTCAGTGGCAATATAAATGATCAAATTAGACTATTTCAAAGATTCTTATGTTGGAACTATTGTGTGTGGCTATCTTCTCATATTTCTTGCATCTTGATATACCAAGCCTAATTCCTATCTCTGCCTTTATTGATTTTAAGATTTGCCTGTCAATAGCCTGGAGGAAACAGCTTCCCCCATCCACCCCCCCTTTTTTTTTTTTTTTTGGATGGATGGATGTCTATATTATAGGAAGCCTGAATAAATAATGATGGTTTTATGTTTACAGCTCATTGCTCAATATTCTGGTTTGCTAAATAGTTTATTGTAGCACAACTGTATCCGTTCAAAGTGCATAGCTAATGTACTGCTCACATTCTACTCTGTTGTGGGGCCTAGAAACCAAAGATTACTCAGTAGGTCTCTTTAAATGGACTTGGGATAAAATACTGTAATCAAGGTAGTTTATAAAAGAAACCACTTAATTGGACTTGTGATTTCAGAGAATTAGTCCATGATAGTGGAGTGAAGGCAGGAATAGCTGAGAGTTCACACTTATCCTGCAAACAGGCTAGCAGAAGGCTTTCAAAACCTCAAGCCTGCTTCTAGCAACATACCTCCAACAGGACTGCACCTCCTGCTCTTCCAAGCACAGCCACCAAGTGGGAACCAATATGCAGACATAGGAGCCTATGTGGGCCATTCTTCTTTAAAGCACCACACTCTGAGGCAGGAATAGGGGCTTCAGTGAGAATTCCGAAACGCTTATCAACCTTCCCCCTATTCTAGTGCTAGCCTATGTAGTGGGTCTAGTGTGTGTTTCAGGGTGCAGAAGAGAAGCCCTTTACTCTTCTTGGGGGTGTGGCATATTTAGAGTTCAGTAAAGCTGAAGTCACTTAACTGCAGTGCCCTTGAGCAAAAATATTATTTATCTAAATCAGGGAATCATAATATTTACTTTACAGTCTGGGAATTGAAATATACTATGTTAATAATTCCTTTACAACCACATTCTTTGGGTGAGATGTCAGTCTTTTGTTAGCACAGTGATTGTTGTAATAACACAGATTTAATAGTCCCAGGGGTCAGAAATCTTAAGTTGGCCTCACTGTTGGAAGAACTTCATTTCTTCTGGGGAGAATCTGCCTCCTTGTCTTCCCCAAAGGACTTGGGGCAATTATCCAGATTCCTGTGGAATTGAATGAAGTATATCTGTGATGGCCTCACTCAGGGTAGCACCAAAACAATAAACAGTGGATGTAATTGTCAAAAATGTTTATTTGCTTGAAGTATTGCCATTTTAGGGTTAACACACACACACACATATTAATCTGTGTTCTACACTGCATGCCTTGCTGGGATAGGCTCTGAGGAGGATGGGTTAGGAATGATATAATAGATCCTCTCAGAGAGATCTAAGGAAAATTCTCAAGAGATGAGAACTGGCAGTGACTGTAATAAAACCATACCCCATGCTGCCCCAACACTTGGAACCAGCATTTTCTTAATCCTCTGAATAGTGCTATAGGCTTTAGGGTTCTTGTCCCATTTTAGTGATGAGAGTCTAAGGCTAAGGCAGTTAAGCAAGTTGCACTGGTCCTGTGACAGAAAGCCCTAACTTAACCAGAGGGAGGGAGTAGCCACCCCAGAAACAGGGTGTTACTTTTTGGATCTCAGTCCTGTGAGGTTAGTTTCAGCTGTATCTGGTGTCACCCTGAAAATAAAGACACCAACTGAGCCCAGCACACAGACTCTCCCTGAGATGTGTAGTGATTTCTAGAATGGAGAACTTAAACTCAAAGCATGTTTATCTTAAAGACAAGAGACTGTGCTGTGTACTTAACTCTTCTGTTCTTCTTTTAGCCTGGTGATTTGCTGTACTTCCCCAGAGGGACCATTCATCAGGCAGAAACTCCTTCAGGCCTGGCCCACTCTATTCACCTGACTATCAGCACCTACCAGAACAAGTAAGGCCTTTGCTTCCTAACCTAGTTTTTAGGGCAGCTCTGAGATATGACCCAAAGCAGCCATATTCAGGATAGACCTGAGGAAGTTGTCTACTACCTCTTACTCTGTGCTGACTCTGCTCCCTCCATATTTCTTTGATGTGCCCTATGTGTGATTGGCCTGTCTGGATATTCTGTGAACATCGTAGATATCGCTCCCTTCTTCACCTCCCCCCTCTCTCTCAAACACACGCACACACAGACACACACACATATACACACACAGATACTTCACAATACCTAAACAGAAGATAGAAAGTCCCTTAGAGAGGCAAGGAAAAGCAAAGAGAAAACCTGTAGCTATGGGTATATCACAGTAAGTTTTCAAAGAGACCCTTTGAGCTTTGAAAGATATGCTCAACTCAGCTTGGGTGTCAGGAATAGGCTCAGAGAAGACTTGACATACAGCTCAGTGAGACTTAATGGATGATTAAGTAGGGTGGGTCAGAAGGTCATGGTGGGTAGGAGATGGTAGTCTAGAACCAGGAGACATCAAGTCCCTCCTGCTGAAAAGCATGAAATTGTAAATTGAGTTAGTAAGTGTATCTCTTCTTCCTCATGACCTCTCTGTGAAACCCACCCATGTTCAAATTCACTAGTGGTTATAGCTATATCCTGCCTGGGTTAGTGCCATTTGCACACAGTTGGAAGGCATACATTTTTAGGTTTTGAAAGTACTTTGTCACTCTGATGAGGTAAAGAACAGAAAATCTGAGGACAGTCAAGAGAGCAGGGTGGATAGAGAGGTGGCTCACTGACTGATAAGCATGCTTACTATACAAACATGAGGCTATGAGTTGGGATATCATCATCCATGTAAAAGAAAAGGAGTTTGGGATTCTGTGCGTGCTCCAGTGCTGTTGGACAGCAGGGATAAGAGGGTCACTGGGATTTGGCTACCATCAGGGCTCTAGTCCCTGTTTAGAGACCCTGTCTCAAAGGAGTATTGCGGAGAGTGATAGAGGACATCAAGTGTCTAGCCTCAGCATAATGCACACAGTCATGTGGGTGTCATCACACTCACTGATACACTCATATTCACACACATGCAAGAAGAGTAGGAGTGAGTCAGAAGAACTGTGTAAGCTGTCCTATTAATGTCTGTTTCTTCTGGTGCTCCACATTACTGTCATACAGGTAATGGCTCACTTCCTAATTCTGCTTGGTGGTTACATTGGTGCCTCCATGGTAGAATTTTTGCCTTCTTAATCCTGCTCTTCTTTACATTCTATATTTGTTGCCATCTGGTTTCCGTTTTGATTTTTGTGTTTTGTTTTGTGGATTCTTTTTTTTTTTACTTTAAAGATTATTTTCTGAGGATTGCTGTTTGACTGTGTGTATGTATTGCCTGTATGCCTGTGCCCTCAGAGGCTACAAGAGGGTGTTGTATTCTTTGGAATTAGAGTTACAGATTGTTGTGAACTACCATATGGTTGTGCTGACAACCAAAACTAGGTAAGTTCTTTTCACCACTCCAAACCCCTGTGTGTGTGTGTTCTCTTTCCACTGTAGGTTCCAGGGGTCATAATCAGGCATTCCTGGCAATGGCCATTACTCACCGATCCATCTTGCCAGCCCTGGTTATTTTCATTTCTCTTTTTCCTTTATACTTTGTAGGTGTGATGCTATCAGCAGTTCCATCCATTTCCCCTTACCTTAAACCGATTTGCTTTTGTTTCTGTTGTTAAATACCTGCCCTGGTCCATCTCCCATCCTGAAATGAAGATCTGGTTGGCCTCTGGGTCTCACTGAATCTTTTCTTCAGTCAGCTGGGGCTGGGGTTGCTGGCCTGGGCTGTGGGTGGGTACTGTGGCTCATGTGCCTAGTCTGGCCTCTGATTTGGATAGGAAATGCAGGAGCTAGAATGGAAGAGTGTAATGTGAGAGCCAGACCTCTCAGAGGTGTTCCTGGGCTCCCACTGTGGTAAGGGAATGTACAGCCTCTTCTCAACACCTTGGAAGAGGCATCACTGGAATAGCTGGGACCTGCTAATGCCAGAACAAATCTCTCAAAATTAATATTCTTACCCTTGGAGGAACACTGTTTATCTGCCATCAAATTCCTCTGTGTTCTCTGGGCCTATGACTTCTACCTAAAAGCCTGCAAAAGACCACCTCTTTCCCTTGTCCAGAGATCTGCCTCTATCCTCAGGATCCATCCACAAGAGTGAAGAAAGCGTGGCTTTAAGTCACACAGCAGTATGACACCGAGTAGTGGATACTTTGGGGAAAGTGTCTCAGGAGGCCCTTGCGTCCTGCTTTGCCATCCTTCTAGGACGGGAAGCAAGAAAGCGTCAGTTTTCCTGACTGAGAAGCGTAAGCCATACTGTGATTTCCATTTGCATGTAGCTCCAACTAGAAATCTGCTGGTGACATGGGAGAAGGTTAAACAGGTTAAGAAATGTTTAAAGAAAGCAACCCCACAGAGTGTTTTATTTTTCTTACTTAAACTGGTCACAGCTGGGAAAGAGCCACTTCTAACTGCCACACAGGCAGTAATGAAACAAATGCAAGAAGAGGTGAAGTTAACTGAGCACTGATACTTTCCTCTAGATACTATTTTTGGACACTGGCTTGCTCTCTAACCCAGTAAAACGATTATTAGAAATCAGTTTTGTTTTAAACCATTGATTTTGCTGGTGTATGTTTTACTGAGGATCAGCTTTTCTCTTACTGAGTAAAATGTGTCATATTGCTGTTCAGGTAATTATATATAGTTCAGGGATCTATCTGTTACCCTAAATGTATTTCTGTTGGACTTAATGCCTGTAAGGTTTTTTTTATAGGACTTTACTGAGTGTTGAAATTTCCCATGTAGCTATCCCTAAAGAGATTTGTGCTTAGTTTGATCTTCCAAATTCCTTCTTTGTGGTAGAATCTGTTTAATTTTCTGAATGGCTCACAAATGGACAAGTGGGAACCCAGTTTGCAGTTTTGGGTAGTAATTGGTATTTACATATGTTGTTTATTCATTAACAACTTTGTTATTTTCTTTTTCTTATTTCATGTTGTAGTTCATGGGGAGATTGCCTTTTGGATTCCATTTCAGCACTTGTCTTTGACATTGCAAAGGAAGACGTTGCATTAAGGACTGGAATGCCCCGGCGGATGCTCATGGTAAGAACGGAAGCAGTTAGAATCAGGTGGCAAGCCACGCACCAGGGAGACAGATCTGCTCATAGGAAGGCCCTGACCTTCTTCCCAGATGAAGCAAGCTGGCCTGCTGAGCAGAAGGATTTACACAGCTAATGGAGGGTGGCTTTATGTAACGCCATTCATCTGGGGCCATTTTTGACTGTTGTTCAAAAGTGTTTTGTCTATGTTCACACAGTAGTACTGGGGGATGTTGGCTAAATATATAGTTGAACAAATAAACATGGCCACAGGTCTATATTGAGCACACGTGAGGCATCTAGTTGCAGAAGAGGCACCTTGGATTTCCTGATGTTTCTGCATTTTTCATCTTTGGCTAGTTTCCAGACCATAAGTTGACTGGTGTTGAGTAGGGTCAGTCGCCTCAGGAGAGTGACTTGCTTCCCACAGAGCCTGGATAGTACTCTAATTCCAAGGATCCCCATTCCAAGCAAAATCTGAAAATTGTTTTAGTTATGTTTTTATTTATATTTCTACAAATGATGGACAGTAGATAAATAGATAAATGTTGCCTATAAGGATGTAATCAGCTTCCTTCCCTTAAGGTCCAGGTTGTCCTTCCCCCACCATGGATGGCATGGTTTATGTCAGTGGAGGTCAGTATTGGGATTTAAGCACAGGATACTACAGTGAAAACTGACCTGGGTGGCTGCCTCTAATGGAAGCTGGTCAAGGTTCACTTCTTTGCTTCCAGAGTGTGGAAACCCCAGCTGATGTAACAAGGAAGTTGAGTGGCTTTCTGAGGACTCTTGCAGACCAGCTCGAGGGCAGAAAAGAATTGCTGTCATCAGATATGAAGAAAGACTTTGTCATGCACAGACTCCCTCCTTTCCATTTGGGAAATGGAACAGAGACTATGGACCCAGGTAGGGTTTGCTCTGGGGCCTGGGGCTAATGGGAGATACATGATGCTTTACTGGCTGATCTCCACTTGGAGCCAACGGAGCACATGAAACACTTTAGGTTTCAAGTAGACAGCAATCTCTCCTTAGTGTGTGTGGTTTCACAGACATGCTGTCCTCATTATCAGTAGTCTTTAGTCATGTCCAGAAATGTTGAAGAACTTGACTAGGACATAATCTTGTCAGAATTAAGGCAAGCATGTTAAAGTATGTTCCCACTAGGGAAAATAAAAGAATGGTTAAAGATAGCATGAGTCTCCCAAGCTGCAGTGAGTAAGGTGTGACAAGTCGTCTTGGAGTTACGGAATTCAGCTCATAGGTACTATCAATGTCCAGCACTAGCCACAGGGAACACACTCTCACATTCAAAGCTGTATATTGTATATTGTGACTTGTTGCAGTGGGAAAGCTGTACACTGTAAAGCATCTCCATAAAAGGGCATTAGAAAGAATTTATAGGGTGTGGGCTTAAGCTGGACATTTCACAGTTTCCATAGGACTCATGGAAGCAAAGCTTTGGTATGGATTGGTGCTGTCCAGAAGTAGGTGGGTCTCTTCTAGATATTCCTCAGTGAGTGGGAAGAATGTATGAGGCTTGAGTTACCTCAGATAAATAGCACCTTCACTCAGAGCAGGGGAGAGAAGTGTTGGGCCACTGATAATTTGAACACTGGTTTTGTTTTTGCCTGAGTTCAGACCCTAAGTATGCTTGGTGGTACTTTTTACACTTTGACCAGCCACACACTTATTTTGATTGACAGTAGTATTCTGTTACACAGTGTTCCAGAGAGTGCTGAGACCTAATGCTAACTGGGCTAGCCCTTTGTCTCAGAGTCACTAAGAATCTTTTCCCTATCATAAGTCTCACCTATCACCAGGTGACACTACTAAAATACATAAAGTTCCTTGTTATGGTAACTCTATATACATTTTTTATTATACAGTCTTTGAAAGAAGTTTAGAATTTAATTTTGATTACATTTGTTCAGAATGCCATATTTTACCAGTAACATTAATCTTTAGAAGAGAATTTGCTAAATAAATCCCTGCTTAATTCCAGGATGTTTATCTAATGGTTTCCCTAGTTTAGCTACTATAGTCAATAAGGTTATGATTCCTTAACACTTTCCCACCCAAATGGCCTTATAAGACCAGCTTGTTTCTCCTGGCAGTTCTTCTCATTTTCCTAAATCCACTTTAGAAAGAGAAGACTGTTTGTTCTGTGGTAGGTCATAAAGGACACAGTGTTTCACTTACAGGGACTGAATTATGTGACATTGTCACACAGCTCATTCCTTCCAGAGCTCAGGTGTAGTAGAGGCTCTGCTTTCATGCAGAAAGCAGCACAGTTCTTTCCATCCATAGATGGGATTATTTATACCTGCTTAATATGGTTTAATACGGTCTTTTGTGTGGTGTTGGGATTCGAGTATAGAGCCTTGTGAGTACTAGGTAATCTCTCCAATGAGCCCCACACCTAGCTCTCTAAGATACTATTAACTTGCATTATTATTTACCTAATGATATGTCTGTATCACTGTAACAATGAGGTCCATGGAGGTGCAAGCTGCACTTTTAATTATCATGATAGATGTGGGAGAGTGTGAGCTATAAGATGGGTCACAAGCAAGTTTGAACATGTTAGTTTCCTTTTTGATGGCTGGCTTTCTGTTCTAGGTGAAAAGTTGCCAAGGTTGAACAGCATAGTAAGACTGCAGTTTAAAGATCACATTGTCCTCACAGTAGGGCCAGATCAGAATCAATCTGTGAGTATCCAGGGGAAAAGAGATACCCTCTTTGCATACTATTTCCATGAACCTCAGGTTACTCCAGTGAAGTCATGCCTCTCTCACAGTTCCTGTTGCAATGCCTGTTGGGGATTTAAGGGCCTACCTTTATCCTCAGAGTCCTCCTCTTCTTGTGTATGTGTCTGATCTTTGCTTCCTAATCTACTGCAGGCTACACTGCTCTTCATGAACAACTGAAGACCGTGTTTGAGTTTCCCTGTCCCAGTCCCCGTCACTGTCTATACTACAGGGATCTAGCTTACATTCTGTAGTAGACATCATAGAGAACAAAATCTATGCCCTGTAATTTGGCCTTTTTATGCATTGTTTCTCCAAACTGGCTGATAGGAAAGCTTTGTAAAATTGTAAATTTCTGTGACTACAGAGATGGATCAGTAGTTAAGAGCACTTGCTCCTCTCAGGGGACCCAGGTTTGATTCTCAGCACTCACGTGGCAGCTCACAACTGTCTATAACTCCAGTTCCAGGCCATTTGATGTCCTCTTCTGGCTCCTAAGTTCCAGGTTATCTGATGTCCTCTTCTGCCCTCTGGATTCCAAATAATGTAGGCGATGTGTAGACATACATGCAGGCAGAGCACCCATATGCATTAAAAAAGTTTTGAGGTTTTGTGTGTGTTTGTAAGAAAATAAAATTCTGAGTTGTATCTAGTTTGAAATGGATCCTCTCCATTTTTTTTTTTTTTTTTAAGCTGTAAACTCAGTATGTGAGAACTAAACCTCATGGCTTTATCTAGTAATTCCTAAGCTTTGAAGGGGGCTACAAAAGCCCAGGCTATAGCTATCAGGACTAAGCCTAGAGAAAGATGATGGAAATAAAGTCACTAAAGTACACACTATATGATTCTGATAACTAAGTCTGAGACATTATATGTTGGCTCAGGCATTTAGCTAGTCAGTGACAAAGAATAATAAACGTTGTAGAAGACCAAGAGAGATGATTTGCAGTCCACTACTGAAGTTTAAATGGAATTTTTAGTAAATAACACAACTTGTATTTTCAACAGTGTTGATCACTTATACTTTAGTTTGTTCTAGGAATGTCAACTTTGATAGAACAAAGTGCAGATGATTCAAGAACAAACTGTTACTGATAAGTGACTTATAATCAGGATCTTGAACATGCTAGCTTGTCTCTATTAACAAAAGTGACTTCAAGTATCAACAGTTGTAACTTCCAGAGCATTTTGAACAGAACTGAATACATTTCATTTGAGGACCAGGGCTTTAAAGATTTTCATTAGGGCCAGGGTGATGCTGTATGCCTTCATCCCAGGCAGGTATCTATGAATTCAAGGCCAGCTTGCTCTACATAGCCAGTTCCAAGCCAACCAGAGCTCTAAAGTGAGCCTGCTATCTCCCCCACACTCCCCAAAAGGTTTTCCTTGGTGATAATATTTTTAACCCTCCTTGTTCTGAAGCCCTCAATATTTTTCTTGTTGATAACTTTGTTTTCTTTAAAGGATGAAGCTCAACAAAAGATGGTTTATGTCTATCATTCTCTAAAGAATGTGAGACAAACACACATGATGGGAAAAGAGGCGGAAACAGAGGTGTGTTCCAACTGAAAACAAATGTCTTTCCTGTGGTTTGGGTTATGGCTGGAACAATTACTTATGACTGAAAGGTCATGTGTCTTTACAGAAGCATTGTGGACCTGCCATTTTACTTGACTGATAGGACAATTAAGTCAGTCAGTATTGTGAAGGATGTATATTGATAGCAGCTTTAAAACACAATAGCTGTGACCTTATAGAAAAGTGTGACAAATGCCAAACATTCTGCAACAACTTAACTGCTCAAGAAGTTGTTGGAGACTAAGCTTTCATGTGGGAATTGATGACTTTTGTGAATTATCTAATTACAGGTGAAGTAGTTTTTCTGAAACAAGCTTCATACTTCTGAAGTATATTAAAAATATATACATTGAGAATTGTGTAAGCTTATACAAACTCCATGAAGTGACTTTATTTTTGTACTAAACAGTGTATCCTTCTTCAGATTTATGGACTGCGATTTCCTTTGTCACATGTGGATGCTCTGAAGCAAATCTGGTGCGGGTCGCCAATTTGTGTTAAGGACCTGAAACTTCACACAGATGAAGAAAAGGAGAACCTGGCACTGTCTCTCTGGACAGAGTCTTTAATCCAAGTACTCTAGTGCCTTTATGCAGAGAATCATTTGCCGTTTTCACTCACATAAGGGACGTGGTGTTCTGATTAGTACTCAGGATGGAGGTGTGGTTACATAGAAGTGCAGGAACAGAAGCTGGTTCATGTCTTCATGGACACGAGAGGGAGAACAAGAAATGACTAGGCTTCCCAGGCTGTGAGAAAATGATATTTTGGACAAGTTTATTTAATCCAGTGTTGTAGAAAAGGCACAACTCCAGTACATATGTCATATAGACTTATGTCCTAACCTGGCTTGTCTTGGTTCTTTGGAAGAAATAACTCCTTTAAAGAGCATCCTTGGCTCCAAAAAATACTTTTTAACAATTAAAATTTAGGAATAAAGTTGGTTTTTTTACAATGAAAATATACATACCTTTGAGCATACATGACCCCTTTCCCCATTAAAATAAACATGTTTCATGTAATACTGCCACGCCCATAAGAGGTACCCGGCATCTGTGGCTGTGCAGAGCTCTCAGATGCTGCTTGGAAGTAAGACAGAAGAGCCAGAGATTGAAAAAACAAAAAATCAGAGGCCAGTATATACATGGAAAGACCAAGTGTATAAAAAAATAAAGTAGGTGGCTCTTTGAATCATAAGTATCCACTGTTATTTTACATTCTAAAGTGCATACAAGTTGGTATTTTTAAAAATATTGCTGGAGAATTTCTGTAAAAATAATTTTTTTCTTTCTGGCCAAAATGGGGCTGAAAGCAGTGGCTGTCTGAATCAAGTCCATCTCAGGAGGGAGAAGGCTGCTGACCTGTACATAGTGCCTCTAGACCTGGTTTTGCCTGGCTGTAATTGTTTAAAATGGGAGTAAAACTTAGTTGTCTGTCACCAAGTAGACAAAGTTTTGGTGACAGAGTAGAAGCCCTGTTTGCTTTAACTCCAGGGAGATGTATGTTCAAATCTTAGACATAAGTGACTCAGTCGGGCAAAATGTAAGGTTAGCACTCCCAAAAGTATTGTCACCTCAGGACATGTAGGTGGGCACTCCAAGGATGTTTGTATATTTGTCGTTAGAAAAGCAGTAAAGATTGGCCACGCCACAGAAAGTACTTTAAGTACTAGTGCCTTTTGCCTCAAGAAGCCAAGGTCCCTCGTTGGGGTCAGGTAATTAAAGAGTATAAATACTTACGGGTGTTTCAGTTACAAAGTTTCTGTATAGAAACTAAGGTTTGTTTAATACAGCAGCAGCTTAATACGAAAGCTTTTTAAAATAAGTCTTCAGGTGGTGCGAAAAATTACTTGTCTTCCTGCGGTAGTATGACAACCTGTAAGAGTTTGTTTTCCTATGCCTCATTCACACAAGCATGGAGCAGGACACTAGTAGACTAACTAATGCGTGTAACAGCATTGTCCAGATAACTTAGCGCCATCAAGAACAGAATTCATGGTTAGTGCTTAGGAGAGAAAAGACAGATTTCAGGAAATTGGTCACTACAACTGGATCCATCAGGAAAAGAAATAATTACATTTTCTTCACAAGGACACTCCATAACCGTTGAGAATATTTTAGCTTTTCCATGGAGCAGTAGTTTGACCACTTGGGAGAAAGTTCTTTCTGTGTGCAGTGCAGTAGTGTGAACACAGCAGCTTCCTTCCGGTGCACACGGGCAGGAGTGGGTGGAGGTGCCTTTGTGATTCTCTCACAAGATTTCAATGTCCCATTTCTGTGTTTCTTCTCCCTCCAGGGGCTGATTTACAATGACATGAGTCTTGTCATAATAGTTTCCTCCTAAAATAGAAATGTCAGAAGAAAAGATTTGTTCACAGAGGTGGTTGGCAATTGCACAATTTCACACCCTTTTTGTTCAACACACTGTTTAAGTAGATTAATATATTATTTGAAAGCAGTTTGAGATGGAAACTAGGTTTTAACCACGAAGCAGTATTCACTCAATGGGCCCACTTGTCAAACTAAAAAAATACATGTTTATAGATGCTAATGCCCAAAGAAGTAGGCATACAGAAAGAGTCTCCCAGTAACTCATGTGAGTGCACGACTGTTTTGTTTTTAGCAAAAGCATATTAATATATGGCTCTGACCTTGAAACATTAAAGAACAAGAGTAATTCTCTGCTGTAAAATTTTACTCAGGGCTTTTTAAGGATCCCAGCAATTCAGTACAGATATTTCTGGAAAAGAAACAGTGACATCTTTATTTTGTAGATTTTGGTGCTTCAAATTTAGATCCCAACAGTTCATCAAAATGAAGGTGCAAGTGAAATTTTTATTATTCTAATGATAGAAAGCTATTTAGATTTTATTGGGTTTTTCTGGTTCCTGGCTGTATGACCTTAGAGGTCATATTTTCTTTTTAAAACTTTTTCCCAAAAATGGAAAAAAAAAAAAAAAAAAAACTAAGAGTGTTCCTTATTTGGAAGGAGGGGTTGGAACTTGCACTGGCATTCAGAGGCACACAACACTGGTTATTATCAAAGGCCCACCTTTAACATCCAGGACAAGTTCATCACTGAGATAAGAGCTGATGGTTCCGTTTCTGTTCATTCTCCACTTCTGCCTGAACTGCCCATGTTCAGTCCACAAGGCTACTTTGGCTCCAGGAGTGTCCCGGCCTCCAATCACATCGAGACATGTGTCGCTGGCCTATACAATAATCAGGAAATAAAATGACTCTACTGCTTTTGCCAATATAAAGGCAGTAGCTATTCTTAACTGAAAAAATATAATTTCCATTTATCTTTAAAAGTCTTTATGGCTGATGAGGAAGAATAGGTAACAAAACTGAAATACAAACACTTGTTTTTAAAAGGCTCTGCCTCTGACACCAGCTCTTCAGTAAAGATATGCTGAACTGGAATGTTAAGTCCCTGTTAGCTTAAATATATGATGCTTGGTTTTCTATTTTAAATGACAAAACACTGTACCAAACCAGATAACAGTAAGCAGGTACTAATTTTAAAAAATGCTTTTTGTTTTGAAGCATAAAAAGTAGATAGGTCATTGGTGATAAAAATCAAAACATAATAGTGTTTTTCCGAGGTAGTGTTTGTTCCCCAGAGCAGCAAATATGATAAGGGGGAAAGCTTATATTTCATTTTCTTTTTTTTTTTTCTTTTTTTTCTTTTTTTTTTTTTTTTTTTTTTGGTTTTTCGAGAAGGGTTTCTCTGTATAGCCCTGGCTGTCCTGGAACTCACTCTGTAGACCAGGCTGGCCTCGAACTCAGAAATCCGCCTGCCTCTGCCTCCCAAGTGCTGGGATTAAAGGCGTGCGCCACCACCGCCCGGCTATATTTCATTTTCTTAAGCATCTTTATGACAGTTTCTTCTACTATGGCTCCACTGTATATTCAAAAAAGAAAGGGTCTTAACATGTTTGGAATCACAAGAGAGAATGGATCTTATCTGGCTGTCAAATAAGGAACCCTTCTCCCACAAGCATATTGCCTGATTTGGCTCCAATGGAGGGAATCATTTAGGTTACCTGTTAATCTTGCTTCTTAAACTGAATCTGTACTTTCTTAGATTTAAACAAAAGTTAAGTCCATTTTTATGATTATACAATGAACTGCTTCTAGGAAGCCAACATTGTTTTCAGCATGCCAGCTGATCTGGTAGTATTGTAGTTCGCATACAAATGTGAACATCAGAAAAAGCATGATCTTTTACCTTGGATTTAAAGAGTCCTCGGCAGTAGTGCCAGATCTGAGTGTCCTTCCCACTGTAGGGAGAGATGCATACAGACATTGTCCGTGCATCTGCTGGGTTCCCAGTGACTGTCAAATACTCATCCTGGGCTCTGTTCCTTATTCTGATGTATACTGCAGGCTGCACAAAGAGAAAAATCATTGAGGGGTGGGGACCTTAAACCTCCTTATTGGAAAAGCAATCTGTCCAAAGCAGGAAAGTGAAAAAGTACTAACTTTAATAAATATGTTTCACTCAATTCCCTTGGCTGGTTTGTACATATAGTTTCTGCTGATAAATCCTTGAGCACGAAGTTTAAATTATGCAATGTCATTTAAATGTTCTGAGAAGGTAATTCACCAGAACTCAATGTAGCAAGGCCCAGGCAGTGCGGAATTAGGGTTTGGTGAGTTTCATCATGTGTCAGGTAGGCTGGGAGGGATGGGGAGAGTAAAGGGTTGGGTAAGATCCCCAACATGGGTCTTAGTGACAGAATAGCAAGCATGGTACTCGGACACACTGTGTGGAGCAGTGATTAAATGGCCAACAGCTGTTAGCAAAGGTCTTGATCTTTCACCTATGGAAGAAATTTCTTCTGCATTCAAAAATCAGACTGTACTCTTTTGTCTGGAAAAATACATGACATACAATTTTTACAAGAAGGAATCTGAGACCACTAAGGATAAGGGCTAATATTTGCTGAGCCCTTGGACACATCAAGCCACATGGTTTTTGTGCTCATAATTTTGTCAGAAAAATCAACCTTTCAGAGAAAACGTCTGTGGCTCCAGGTTTTACAAATAATGCTGTCATATATGTGGAGTCAGATCTCTGGCAGGATGGCTCAAGAAACCCATGCAGGAACGCACTGGTTATCCCAATGGCACTGTTATAAGATAGGAGAAGGGCACTGGAAGCAGCTCTACAGGAAGCATCCTGCATCCAAGGCCTCAGGTCCTGAAGATAAAATACAAGATACTACTATCCCCTCTGAATGAGAGCTGGCATCCTGTGTAGAACTGTAGTACTGTAATAAAGTGATCTGCTACTTGAAGTGCTTTCACTGTGAAACAAGTGCTGACCAGAGAAGCAAAGCTTGGTATTATATGGCAAGACTACCAATGAATACTATAGTTCGAAACTTAGATCAACTCGAAGTTGGGTTGCCTTTTGGTAAACTGCTACTGTGTCTAGGGTGTCTAAAGAAACATCACCTAAATATTTAAATTACCAAGTAGAAGGGCAAATAACTTGGCTGTAAAAGCCCGGGAACAGGACTGCTGAGTGTCTTAAAAAATGACATTCAATGTCTGTAACCATCCTGGTAGAACAAGATACCATGTGACCATCCCTTTAGCTATTGACCTGAAAGAATTGAAATTTCCACAGGAAATTCCATGCTGACAGAAGGGGAAAGCTGAAGCCCTTTTTCCAGCCAGAGGGGGAACTGCCTCCCAACAAGTTCTGACAACTTACCAGACCGCCATACAGATCAGACTTGATCTAGACAATGAGTTGTCCACCATCAGTCCTGGGGACGAAACCTTGACAAGGACTGCTGAATTATGCATACCTCTAGCCCTCAAAACCTGTACTTCTCATATCTTGCATGGGTGGGATGGGTGGTTTCAGTGGGATCCTTTATTTATTCTTATTGTGGTACTTTGAATAAATCTGTCTCTCTTCTTAACTATTTCTTTCATTAGTGTATTGAAGACATGAGATTGAAACTAGCTTGTTGGGCTGCCAGTACCCAGGCTTTTACTCTGAAAACTCTGCCATTGGTAATTGATTATGACTGCAATAATGTACTTAAGTGTCCACAACTCGGTGTTGTCTCCCACAGTAACAATTACTAATTCTTGACGCTTCAGTGAACTTTTACAGTTGTATTACCTTGCATATTTAAAGAAGCAGGTATGACCTTCACGGAAGACAGAACTCCAGTTACTTTAGGATTAAACATCACAGTTTTAATCAATTAGACCAAGCAAGTTACTAATTACCCTTATTACCATTTGTAGTCTGATGACTCTGTAATTACACTTAAAATCACTGACATGCATTATAAGTACCTTAGTGACTTCTGTATTCCCAGCCAAGGAGGATCATGTTTTGATTATTTCCTGGTTCCTCAACAAGGAAAAGAACTATAGCAGCACCAGTCGTGTACAAAGTTACATGTAGTAGCAAACTACTGTTTTCAAAACTGAGAATTCTTTTGTTGGGTTCTAAAGCTATGGCCTAATTAATCAATGAGGAAAATAATCTAAAATAGTACTTCGAAATTAACTTAAATCACAATAGTTGTTACAGGTATGCAATCCAGGAAGAATTGAGAAGTTAAACATTAAGTCCCATTGCTGAAGACATGTACTTTGGACACAGGACTCAGAAGGTCTAAACTGGATTTAACCTGAAAGCTTCCTCCTCTTGAACTAGCTTTCAGAGTACCAGAAGATGCTATGTAAGCTGCCAGTGGAGGGTTGCAATCAAGAATCCTACCCAACTGTAAATCACAACATTAACCAGCCTGGCCAGATAGCCCTGAAGCTGCCACTTTAGCCAGACCTATAGAGGTCACAGGTCTTACCACTACTGTACTAAACCAGCACAATCCTAACTGCATTCTTAATACTTCAATGCACTGCAGCTCTCACCCCTCATCAAAGAAGCTTCTCTTTGCAGCAGATATAGATCATCACAAAACAATATAGTGAACAATGACAACACCAAATAAAAAGAGGCCATGAATATAAGGAGTAAGGAGGTTCCAAATGGAAAGGGTTGGAAGGAGGAAAGACAGGAAATGATGTAATTATACTTTATATTAAAATTATGCAAAAGGGACTTGCTTGTAAAATTAAGAGGTTATGCTAAGCATTCTTTATCACAGGACCTGGAACAATGGGAATGGCTCTCCTTATCCAGCACAGAAACTTCATTCAAAAATGAGATGACTGGGGATATAATTCAATGGTATAGGCTTACCATGCATGAGGCCTTTGGTTGGAAGGAAGCCAGCAGAGGAAGCCAAAACAGGAGCATTGTCACACTAGCTACTATGGTTTTGGGGACATAGTATTCATGTTAGCTAGTCTTTAAAAGCCAAACCTGATTTCCCACTTCTTCCTTTCTTTTTCCTGTGGCTATTTATTTACTTCAGTTACCCCTTATCCCATAGACTGGAAATGAGGAGTATTATGGAACGTTAGTATATCAAGAAACCACTCATATTTTGGGGTCCTTCAACAGAACCACTCTGGCTCTCTCCCAGAGTATGGTGAGTAACTAATAAACTATCGGGCTGGAGAGATGGCTCAGTAGTTAAGAGCACTGACTGCTCTTCCAGAGGTTCTGAGTTCAATTCCCAGCAACCACATGGTGGTTCACAACCATCTGTAATGGGATCTGATGCCCTCTTCTGCTGTGTCTGAAGACAGCAACAGTGTACTTATATACAATAAATAAATAAATAAATAAATAAATACTTTAAAACAAAATACAATAAATAAATAAATCTTTAAAAAAAAAAAAAACTAATACGCTATTAGAGTCAATGTGGTACCATAGTTGATACAAGGCCAATGTGTATCCATATACTATTCTGTATTCACAGTTATGAACCTGGGGTGCTAAGACAGTAATGACTGATCAGAATCACACTGCTAGCAAACAGCTATAGTTTGAAGTGACAGAACCTAAGACTGTATCAAAGGATATGGCAAACACTGAGGTTCATCAGAGCCTCAGCACCTGGATCTTCTAAACCGACTGCTCACTTCCTGGAGTTAGTTCATGGTAGAACTCAGCAGATGCTGATCTTACTATCAAAGAGTCTAGGTGCTTAAAAATCTAATACATAAGTGATCTGGGCTTACATTATTGTCCTAATACTTGGGTTGTTTTTCTCAAACTGTTTGGCATCCAATAATAATCCTTACCTTAACACTACTGTGTGAATCAAGTGAAGCAGTGTTATAAAGAGAACACAGGTAGATAGCTCATCTTCCACCCATTACATACCTGGGGGAACTTTTCAGCGTCTATGTGTACCACTTCTCGGTGCCACACACTGCCTGGCACTTTTGATAATCATGAGTTGTTTTATGTTCCAGTTTTGTGTGGTGTTGGGGACTCACAAGTATGCATGTGTGTCAGGAGCCATAATGGGACAAGCTAATAATTAGCAGGTGATCATCCTGAAATGCTTGCCTTGGATTATTATATAATCTGTGTCAAGTGAGCTCTTATCCAGCAAGGCTGTGAGGGACTTATTTTAGGAAAGATTCCTGCTATTAATATGCTTTTCCTATTATTGTTGTTATTAAACATGTAACAATCACTAAGCAATAGCACACCCCTTTGGAGCAGATCTCTGTAGATCCACGAAGATGTACTGTCTTGTAGTGATGCTATGTAGACAAATAGATGACTTCCTAAGTCTTAATGAGTATCCTGTAAGAATTCCTAAAATTATATCAATGATTATTAAGCTCTTTTATAGTGGGACTGCTATTAGGTCCCTTTCTGATAGTCAAAACTGCAATGAGAACTCTGCCAGTCTCCCAAGTGTCACCAGTTAATTGCCCTTAGATAGTAACCAGACTTTCTCCTGCTCAGAGCACTTTCCAAGAAGTTTTGGATTTATTATATGTTCTAGGACAGAAGATAAAATACTGCCTGAGTTTATCTATACAGAACTTCACTAATTTCTTAGTTATAGTTTTAAACCTTCAATGAACCTGTGGAGTTAGACAGGTGATGGATGTTTAGCTAGATAATTGCTCCTAGTGGATAGGCATGTAAACATTCTGTGTTGTAAACTTCTATTTCAATTTATGATTTGATTTTTGGTGTGAACTTGTGATGAACTTTGTAACATGTGACCATGTATTCTGAAAGATGTATAAGTACTGAAGACAAAGAGAAGAGAGTTAGTTAGATATAGAATAGAGTTAGAATAGAAGATAGAATAGAGACAGAATAGAGTTTTTTCCTTTTCCCAGATAGAAGTTTTCCTTTTTCCCCACTTAGGACCTTTCCGCTTTTCCTCTTAGATAGCTTTCATAGGAAACTTTTTGCACTTCGTAATAAACTCTATAATAACTTCTCTAAGTGTTTTTACTTCCTGCAACCTCAGACTAGCAGGCATAAGTTAGAGCCCAGCAGCTCCAGCTGAGAGAGTACAAAGGCCATTTGCCTAATCCTCTGCTGTCCTTGGGCTGAGGTGTTAAGTGCCAGAAATGGCAGTTTCGGGTCAGAGGATACCAGAGGGCAGGTCAGCTACAGTGGCATAATAAGTAAACTTTAGTAACGTAGATAAGTAAAATTTTATTACAGGGCAACCCTAAATATCTCTCATAAGACCAAGTCTTACCTTCTGCCAATGCTCTTCCACTCCCATCCCCCTCAGCTGCCTCAAGAAGAACCAATGAGGTGAAGAAAGAAGACCTCTCCTCTTCCCACCAAGCCGGGGCTGGCCCCCGGCACATGTGGATGTTGTACAGGTGGAAATAAAAGGTATATTTTGGGTCATACCTACATTTAAGGCAGGGTCTTTTGACTTGCCTGGAACTTCACAACTGTTTTAGGGAAGCGGGCCAGAAGACCCTCGTGCTCCACCTTCTAATGGAATTACATATATGTACATCATGCCTGGCTTTTAATGTGGGTGCCGGGGATCAAATATGTCAACGTTGAGTTCAATTTAAAAATTACATTTCAACTAAGGAACTGATGATGTCTGTCCTAGTAACTACCATATCTTAGAGGACACTAAACATCTATTATTATTCCTTTATTGAACAGTTTGAGTCCTTGAGTCCTTGCTATTGTGACCAGTACCGAAGAGAACAGTAAGCAAAATAGGCACTTCTGCTTCTCAAAAGTGCTTTCCAACAGAGTAGGAATGAGCCCAACTCATCTGGGCCTATGTGCTTGTAAGCTACATACCATGTCTTGTAGTAAAAGAATCAAGTTTTTTAGGGTTTAAATTTAGACAGGAGAGACTGGGCAGGCATCTAAGAGGACCTGGCACGTTGAATTAAAAGCATAGTTAGGAACTGGTTTGGCAAAGAATGAGAAGATAGTCTACCCAGAGGCACAGCCTTGTTATCAGGCAGGGAGGAAAGCCCTTTGCATTGGGGTGCATGTGATACAGAGATGAGTGAGAAGAGGAGGCTGGGGCCACAAGGGGGAAGCAAGGAGAAGTCCGATCTAAGACTGGGAGGAACACTGATCACCTAAGTGCCATGGGAATCTTTGGAATGGAAGACTGACAAGCAGTAGGTGGGTGAGAAATACTGTGTTAATTAAATTGCCAGGATTTAACCTGAAGATTTCATAAGGGAAAACTCCATATGCAAAGAAAGTAAAACTCAATATATTAATCATTTTTCCGATTGTTTACCACAAAATTTACATTGTTTTAATTTTGTGAAAAATATGGCTGATAAAACTTTGGGTTCAACGCTAAAACCTAATATTGACGTTAGATAAAATTTTATGAACGGGCTAAAATGTGTGAGATTCCTGCAAAAGAGCATAACCTCCCTCCCTGGATACAGAAGTGACCAAGTGGTGAATATTTCAGATCCCGTGGTTTATGACATTTCTGTCAAGCTATCTGGGTCTGCTGGGTCTCTACTTCTCACCTGCTTCATAGGGCGCACAGAACCGATCGTTTTCCACCCACTGAACGCTGTCCAATTGGGGATCTCGTTAGGTACAAGGAGGATTTGCCTTCCCAAGAAATTGGAACCTTCATAAGCTATCCATCTGCAAGAAAGCAAGAAAGAAAAATGTGGGACACTGCAAACAAAAAAAGCAACCTCTTAATTAAAGCCAACGGTTATACCACTATGTGTTACAGCTCTAGATCTGTAGATTTTACAAATAGGTAATTACACATTTTTTTCCTTGGTAGAGATTGAGAAGATAGCCACTGCATCTGGAGTTAGGATAAAATGTCAGGCTCCTGTTTCTGCACTTAGAAAATGAACAATGTTCCTCCCAGTTATGAAATTCTATTTTCCTTTGATATAGCAAGTCTCAAAGCATTTTAACATTGAAGTATTTCAGTTGGCCTCCCACCATTACCTAGGAGGAAAATATTCCTCCTTCCCTAGGTTGTCCCATGTGATTCAGAGCTTCTCCAGAGAGCTACAACTGCTCACCATTTCTTTTACATCTGTCTCCACCATGCCCGCGGCCACCAAGGACTACCCAGAGAGATTCCCCTTGTGGTCTTTTTTCAAAGATAGCTCCTCCATAAATCTTCCCTAACACTGCTGTGTTCAGTCTTGGTTGTGTTAAAGTCTCTATGAGTGGCCTTGGGTGAGAACAATGACTGATGCAGTCATCATGTCTATTTCTTCCCAGCCTGGCTATGGCTACTTTTGTACCACTTGTGACAGTTTCCAAAGAGTGAGACAGAGGTAGCCCACAAACAGAAAGCACTTGACAGCTTGCTGAGCCCTGTGTACACTAGTTGCCAAACTGGGTGACTAAACACTAAGATTTCCAGAAGAACCCAAAATTTTCAGGGAGACTCAAGGTCTCTGCAGGCACTTTACAGAAAGTGTGGAGGATGAGGCTTGCTTCAGACACGGGACTTGGGAAGGA
>JAJTUV010003459.1:0-55081 GCA_021653895.1 Mastomys natalensis | reverse complement strand
CTATATTAATCCTGCCAAACCATGTGCATGGGAGATCTTTCCATCTTCTGAGATCTTCCTTGATTTCTTTCTTCAGAGTCTTGAAGTTCTTGTCATACAGAACTTTCCCTTGCTTGGTTAAATTCACACCAAGATATTTTATATTATTTGTGACTATTTTGAAGGGTTTCATTTCCCTAATTTCGTTTTCACCCTATTTATCCTTCAAATAGTGGAAGGCTAATGATTAGTTGTAATTAGTTTTATATATAGCCACTTTGCTGAAGTTGTTTATCAGGTTTGAAGTTCTCTGGTGGAAGTTTTGAGGTAACTTAACTATACTATCATATCATCTGCAAATAGTGATGTTTTCACTTTTTCCTTTCCTATTTGTATCCCTTTGATTTTCTTTTGTTGTCTAACTGCTCTGGCTAGGACTTCCATACTGTATTGAATAGGTAGGGTGAGAGTGGGCAGCCATGTCTAGTCCTTGATCTTAGTGGGATTGCTTCAAGTTTCTCTCCATTTAGTTTGATTTTGTCTACAGGTTTGCTGTATATTGCTTTTAATATGTTTATTTATGGGACTTGTATTCATCATCTTTCCAGGACTTTTATCATGAAAGGGTGTTGAAGTTTGTTAAATGCTTTCTCACCATCTAGTGAGATGATCATGTGGTTTTTATTTTTTGAGTTTATATTGTGGAATACGTTGATGGATTTCTGTATCTTGAACCACCACTGCATTCCTGGGATAAAGCCTACTTGATCATGGTGGATGACTGTTTTGATGTGTTCTTGGAATTGGTTTGTGAGAATTTTATTGTGTATTTTTCATCAATATTCATAAAGGAGATTGGTCTGAATTTCTCTTTCTTTTTTGAGTCTTGAGCATAATTGTGGCTTCATAGAACAAATTGGGTAGTGTTTCTTCTCTTTCTATTTTGTGGAATAGTTTGAAGAGAATTGGATATTAGGTCTTCTTGGAAGGTCTAATAGAATTCTGTAATAAAATTCTTGTCCCAGTTCTTTTTGGTTGTGAGACTTTTAATGACTGCTATTTCTTTAGGGATTATGGGAGTGTTCAGATGGTTTATGTGTTCCTGATTTAACATTGGTACCTAGTATCTGTCTAGAAAATTGTCCATTTCATTCAGGTTTTCCAGTTTTATTGTATATAGGTCTTTGTAGTGGGATCTGATGATTTTTTGAATTTCCTCAGTTTCTGTTGTTATGTCTCCCTTTTCAGTTCTGATTTTATTAATTTGGATACTGTCTCTGTGCCCTCTGGTTAGTCTGGCTAAGGGTTTATCTATCTTGTTGATTTTCTCAGAAAATCAACTCCTGGTTTGGTTGATTCTTTGTATAGCTCTGTTCCTTTCTACTTGGTTGATTTCAGCCCTGAGTTTGATTATTTCCTGCCAGGTGCCTCTTGGATGTTTTTACTTCTTTTTGTTCTAAAGCTTTCATATATGCTGTTAAGCTGCTAGTATATGCTCTTTTCAGTTTCTTTTTGTAGGCACTCAGAGCTATGGGTTTTTCTCTGAGCACTGCTTTCCTTGTGTCACATAAGTTTGGATATGTTGTGCTTTCATTTACATTAAATTATAAAAAGTCTTTAATTTCTTTCTTCACTTCTTCCCTGACCAAGTTATCGTTGAATATATGGTTGTTCAATATCTATGTGTATTTGGGCTTTCCATTGTTTTGGTTGTTATTACAGATAAGTCTTAGTCCTTAATGGTCTGATAGGATGCATGAGATTATTTCAATTTTCTTGTATCTGTTGAGGCCTATTTTGTGACCAATTATATGGTCAGTTTTGGAGAAGGTATCATGAGGTGTGGAGAAGAAGGTATAGTCTATTGTTTTAGGATGAAATGTCCTATAGATCTCTGTTAATTCCATTTGGTTCATAAATTCTTTTACTTTTACTGTGTCTCTGTTTAGTTTCTGTTTCCATGATCTGTCCATTGCTGAGAATGGGGTGTTGAAGTCTCCCTCTATTATTGTGTGAGGTACAATGTGTGCTTTGAGCTTTAGTAAAGTTTCTTTTATGAATGTGGGTGCCCTTGCATTTGGAGCATAGATGTTCACAATTGAGAGTGCATCTTGGTTTATTTTTCCTTTGATGAGTATGAAATGTACCTCTTTATCTTTTTTGATAACTTTATGTTGAAATTTGATTTCATTCAATATTATAATGGCTATTCAAAGTTGATTCTTGGGATCATTTGCTTGGAAAAATTTTCCAGCCTTTTACTCTGAGGTAGTGTCTGTCTTTGTCACTGAGGTATGTTTCCTGCTGGGCCCCATTTACATATCCAGTCAGTTAGTCCATGTCTTTTTATTAGGGAATTGAGTCCATTGATTTTAAGAATTATTAAGGAAAAGTGATTGTTGCTTCCTGTTATTTTTGTTATTAGAGGTGGAGTTATGTTTGTGTGGCTATCTTTTTTTATTTTTGGTTTGTTGGAAGAATACTTTCTTGCTTTTTCTAGGTTATAGTTTCCCTCCTTGTTATGGAACTTCTATCATCCGTTGCAGTGCTGGATCTGTGAAAAGATATTGTGTAAATTTGGTTTTGTCATGGAATACCTTGTTTTCTCCATCTATGGTAATTGAGAGTTTTACTGGGTGTAGTAGCCTGGGCTGGCATTCATATTCTCTTAGCATCCTTATGACATCTGTCCAGGATCTTCTGGCCTTTATAGTCTCTGGTAGAAGTCTGGTGTAATCCAGATAGGTCTGCCTTTATAAGTTACTTGACCTTTTCCCCTTACTGTTTGTAACATTCTTTCTTTGTTTTGTGCATTTGTGTTTTGATTATTATGTGATGGGAGGAATATTTTTCTGATCTAGTCTATTTGGAGTTCTGTAGGCTTCTTGTATGTTTATGGGCATCTCTTTCTTTAAGTTAGGGAAGCTTTCTTCTTTAATTTTGATGAAGATATTTTCTGGCCCTTTAAGTTGGGAATCTTAGCTCTCTTCTATACCTATTATCTTTAGTTTGGTCTTTTCATTCTGACCTAGGTTTTTTTGGATGTTTTGGGTTAGGAGATGTTTGCATTTTATATTTTCTTTGACAGCTGTGTCAATATTTTCTATAGTATCTCCTATATACACTTGAGATTCTTTCTTCTTTCTCTTGTATTCTGTTGGTGATGCTTGCATCTATGACTCCTGATCTCTTTCCTAGGTTTTTTTTATCTCCAGAGTAGTCTCCCTTTGTGATTTCTTTATTGTTTCTATTTCCATCCTGGATGGTTTTGTTCAATTCCTTCATCTGTTTTGTTGTGTTTTCTTGTAATTCTTTAAGGGAGTTTTGTGATTCCTCTTTAAGGGATTCTACCTGTTTACCTGTGTTCTCCTATATTTCTTTGACAGAGTTATTTATATCCTTCTTAAAGACCTCTATCATCATCATGAGAAGTGATTTAAATCTGAATATTGCTTTTTTGGTGTGATGGCATATTCAGGAGTTGGTATGGTGGACGAACTAGGTTCTGATGTTACCAATAACCTTGGTTGCTTTTGCTTATGTTCTTGTGCTTGCCTTTCACCATCTGTTTATCTCTAGTGCTACCTTCACTCACTGTCTATGACTGGAGCCTGTCTTTTCTGTTAATACTGATTATGTCAGAACTCCTCAGAGTCCAGCTGTTTCTGTGATCTTATGATTCTATGTTCCTGGGTGTGTTAGAGTTCCTGTGAGTCCAGCTTCCTCTGAGTTTTGTGTAGCTAATGCTCAAGTTCTGCTCAGGGTTACCTGCACTACCTGAAAGGAACCCATCCACTGGCTGGAAGTGAGTTCCTGGGTCTCCGTAGGTCTCAGTTGCTCCCTGGTTGGGGCAAGTGTTGCTGCATCTTCACCAATGATCCTGGGCATGTTAGAGCTCCTGGAAGTTCAGCCTCCTCTGTGTTTTGGGAAATTGGTTGCAGAGCTGATGCTCAAGGTCTGCTGAGGGCACTGGCAGAGACCAGAAGAAAGTTTGCAATTTTTTTTATGGAAAATTTTATAGCTATGCACACCAGAGAGATACGAACAATACCAACCAAGTAGAGCTCTCAGGGTCTAAATCACCAGCCTGGGAATACACATGGAGGGACTCATGGCTTCAGGTGTATATGTAAGGGAGGATAGCCTTTTAGAGCATAGCTGAGAGAGGAGGTCCTTGGTCCCATGAAGGCTGAACGCCTCAGTGATGGGAATTCGAGGGCAGGGAGGTGGGAGTGGGTGGGTGTGCGCACACACTCATAGAAGCAGGAGGAGGAAAGATGGGATAAGGGGTGTCTGGGGGAATGGGGAAAGGATATAACATGTGAAATGTAAATAAATAAAATATCCAATAAAAAAGGACATAAATAACTCTCTTAAAGAAATACAGGAGAACACAGGTAAACAGGTAGAAGCCCTTAAAGAGGAAATTCAGAAATTCCTTAAAGAAATACAGAAAAACATAACCAAAAGTTGAAGGAATTGAACAAAACCACCCAGGATTTAAAAATGGAACTAGAAACAATAAAGAAATCACAAAGGGAGACAATCTTGGAGATAAAAAAATTAGGGGAGAGATTAGGCGTCATAGATGCAAGCATCACCGACTGAATATAAACGATAAAGCATCTCAGGTATAGAAGATACCATAGAAAACATTGACACAACAAAGAAAATGCAAAACTTAAAAAGCTCCTGGCCCAAAATATCCTGGAAATCAAGGACATAATGAAAAGACCAAACCTAAGGATAATAGGTATAGAAGAGAGTGAAAATTCCTAACTCAAAGGGCCAATAAATATCTTCAAGAAAATTATGGAAGAAAACTTCTCTAACCTAAAGAAAGAGAGGCCCATAAACATAAAAGAAGCCTTCAGAACCCCAAATAGATTGCACCAGAAAACAAATTCCTCCCACCACATAATAGTCAAAACACCAAAAGCACAAATCAAAGAAAGAATATTAAAAGCAGCAAGGGAAAAAAATCAAGTAACATCTAAAGGCAGTACTATAGAATTCCACGAGATTTCTAACCAGAGACTATGTAAGCTAGAAGATTCTGGGCAGATGTCATATAGACCCTAAGAGAACACAAATGCCAGCCCAGGCTACTATACCCAGCAAAACTCTCAATTACCAAAGATGGAGAACCCAGGAAATTCCATGAAAAAGACATATTTAAACAATATCTTTCAACAATCCCAGTCCTACAAAGGATATTAGATGGAAAACTTCAACACAAGGAGGGAAACTACACACAAGAAAAAGCAAGAAAAGGGTGTCATTTCCCTAATTTCTTTCTCAGGCAGTTTATCCTTTGAGTAGAAAAAGATTACTGGTTTGTTAGAGTTAATTTTCTATCCAGCCAGTTTGCTGAAGTTGTTTTTCAGCTCTTGGAGTTCTCTCGTGGGAGTTTTGGGGTCAATTAACTATACTATCATATCATCTGCAAATAGTAAAATTTTGACTCCTTCCTTTCTCTGAAGAAAGAAATTGAAAAAGACCTCAGAAGATGGAAAGATTTCCCATGCTTATGGATAGGCAGGATTAATATAGTAAAAACGACTATCTTGCTGAAAGCAATCTACAGTTTCAATATAGAATCCATCAAAATTCCAATTCAATTTTTCATAGAGTTAGAAAGAGTAATTCTCAAATTCATTTAGAATAACCAAAAACCCAGGATAGGGAAAAGTATTTTCAACAATAAAATTACTTTTGAGGGGAATCACCATGCCTGACCTCAAGCGGTACTACAGAGCAATAGTGATAAAAACTGCATGGTATTGGTAAAGAGACAGTAGGTTGCTCAAGGAAATAGAATTGAAGACCCAGAAATAAACCCACACACCTATGGTCACTTGATCTTTGACAAAGAAGCTAAAAACATCCAGAGGGAAAAAGGACAGCATTTTCAACAAATGGTGCTTTTTCAACTGGAGGGCAGCATGTAGAAGAATACAAATTGATTCATTCTTATCTACCTGTACAAAGCACAAGTCCAAGTGGATCAAGGACCTCCACATAAAACCAGATATACTCAATCTAATAGAAGAGAAAGTGGGGGCTCTTCCGATCTGGGCCCAGGCACGGAGCAGATTCCTGGCAGCAGCTCTGCGCTGAACCTCACAAAACCTGGCAGAAGTGGGGCACCCAGCAGCTCTGACCCAGGCAGTATCTCTGGTAAGGAGACAGCAACATTCACCCCAAACAGGGAGTAACTGGGACCCACTGGGACCCACTGAGACCCAGGGATTTACTCCTGGCCCAGAGCACTGGCTCCTTCCCGTCTGGGTCCGAGCACGCAGCAGATCCCAGGCGGCAACTCTGCACCCAATCTCACAGAACCCAGAGGAAGCGTAGCTCCCAGGAGCTCTAACCCAAGCAGCTTCTTCTTCTTCTTCTTTTTTTTTTTTTTCGTTTTTTTTTGGAGACAGGGTTTCTCTGTGTAGCCCGGGCTGGCCTGGAACTCACGCTGTAGACCAGGCTGGCCTCGAACTCAGAAATCCACCCGCCTCTGCCTCCCAAGTGCTGGGATTAAAGGCGTGCGCCACCACAGCCCGGCCCAAGCAGCTTCTTAAGCAAGGAGGCAGCAACACTTGCCCCAAACAGGGAGTAACCAGGTCCCACAGGGATCCAGGAACTCACTCCTGGCCCAGAGCACTGATTCCTTCCGGTCCGGACCAAAGCACTGAGCAGATCCTGGGCCCTAGCTCGAACCTCAGCAGCAACACCCAACCTAAACAGTTCTGACACAACCAAGAGAATAGGAAAGACAGGTTCCAGCCAAAGACAGCACAGGTAGCACCAAGGAGCACCAGATGGCAAAAGGCAAGCACAAGAATACCAGGGCCAGCAACCCAGAACACATGTCATCATCAGAGCCTAGTTCTTCCACATTAAGTCCTGAACTCCCCATATCACCAGGAAAGCAAGAGTCAGACCTAAAATCACTTTTAATGATGATGATGGAGGACTTTAAGAAGGACATAAATAACATTCTCAAAAAATCTGAGGAGAACACAGGTAAACAGGTAAAAGCCCTTAAAGAATCACAAGAGAAGACAACCAAACAGGTGAAGGATTTGTACAAAACCATCCAGGACATAAAAATGGAAACGGAAACAATAAAGAAATCACAAAGGGAGACTACTCTGGAGATAGAAAACCTAAGAAAGAAATCAGGAGTCACAGACGCAAGCATCACCAACAGAATACAAGAGATAGAGGAGAGAATCTCAGGTGCAGAAGATACCATAGAAAATATTGACACAACTGTCAAGGAAAACAAAAAATGCAAAAAACTCTTAACACAAAACATCCAGGAAATCCAGGACACAATGAGAAGACCAAACCTAAGGATAATAGGTAAAAAGAGAGTGAAGATTACCAACTTAAAGGGCCAGTAAATATCTTCAACAAAACCATGGAAGAAAACTTCCCTAACTTAAGAAACGAGATGCCCATAATCATACAAGAAGCCTACAGAACACCAAATAGACTAGACCAGAAAAGAAATACCTCCCATCACATAATAATCAAAACACAAAATGCTCAAAACAAGAAAGAATTTTAAAAGCAGTAAGGGAAAAAGGCCAAGTAACATATAAAGGCAGACCTATCAGAATTACACCAGACTTCTCACCAGAGACCATAAAAGCCAGAAGATCCTGACAGATATCATACAGACACTAAGAGAACACAATTTCCAGCCCAGGCTACTATACCCAGCAAAACTCTCTATTACCATAGATGGAGAAACTAAGATATTCCATGACAAAGCCAAATTTACACAATATCTTTCCACAAACCCAGCACTACAAAGAATAATAGCAGGAAAGACCCATTACAAGGAGAGCAATCATACCCTAGAAAGAGCAAGAAAGTAATCCTCCTCCAAAAAACCCAAAAGAAGATAGCCACACAAACAATGCCTCCACTATTAGCAAAAATAACAGGAAGCAACAGTCTCCTCTCCTTAATATCTCTTAATGTCAATGGACTCAATTCCCCAATGAAAAGACATAGACTAACAGACTGGATACGCAAACAGGATCCGACATTTTGCTGCATACAGGAAACCCACCTCAGTGACAAGGACAGACACTACCTTAGAGTAAAAGGCTGGAAAACAATTTTTCAAGCAAATGGTCCTAAGAAATGGTCCTGGAGTAGCCATTCTAATATCGAATAAAATTGACTTTCAACTTAAAGATATAAAAAAGGATAAGGAAGGTCATTTCATATTTGTCAAAGTAAAAGTCAACCAACATGAACTCTCAATTCTGAACATCTATGCACCAAATGCAAGATCACCCACTTTCATAAAAGAAACCTTACTAAAGTTCAAAGCACATATTGCACCCCACACAATAATAGTGGGAGACTTCAATACCCCACTCTCAGCACTGGACAGATCAGGGAAACGGAAACTAGACAGAGGTACAGTGAAACTAACAGAAGTTTTAAACCAAATGGACTTAACAGATATCTATAGAACATTTCACCCAAAAACAAAAGAATATACCTTTTTCTCTGCACCTTCTCCAAAATAGACCATATAATTGGTCACAAGACAGGCCTCAACAGATATAAAAAAATTGAAATAATCCCATGCATCCTATCAGATCACCGTGGTCTAAAGCTGGTCTTCAATAACGACAAAGACAATGGAAAGCCCACACTCTCATGGAAACTGAACAATACTCTACTCATTGATAATGGGGTCAGGGAAGAAATAAAGAAAGAAATTAAAGACTTTTTAGAATTCAATGAAAATGAAGACACACCATACCAAAACCTATGGGACACACTGAAGGCAGTGCTAAGAGGAAAGCTCATAGCTCTAAGTGCATACAAAAGGAAACTGGAGAGAGAACACACTAGCAGCTTGACAACACACCTGAAAGCTCTAGAACAAAACGAAGCAAATACACCCAAGAGGAGTAGACGGCAGGAAATAATTAAACTCAGGGCTGAAATCAACCAAATAGAAACAAAGAGAACTATACAAAGAATCAATAAAACCAGGAGCTGGTTCTTTGAGAAAATCAACAAAATAGATAAACCCTTAGCCAGACTAATCAGAGGGCAGAGAGACAGTATCCAAATCAATAAAATCCAAACTGAAAAGGGTGACATAACAACAGAAACTGAGGAAATTCAACAAATCATCAGATCCTACTACAAAAGCCTATACTCAACAAAATTGGAAAATCTGGATGAAATGGACAATTTTCTAGACAAGTATCAATTACCAATGTTAAATCAGGAGCAGATAAACCATCTTAACAGTCCCATATAATTTCCTTATTAAATTTTCTAAGCTACAATAACAATGCTACTTGAATTTTGTATGTTGCAGCCAATTTGCTTCCTAAGAATCAGTCTCACTTGATCACCATGGAATACATTTTTCATGTGCATTGGATTCTATTCTGTACATTTTTGTTGAAAGTTTTTGTATTTTTAATTATAAAGAATATAAGTCATGGACTCTTTCCCCATAATATTTTTTATAATATTTCAAAATTCACATTTATATAGTTTGGTCCACTTTTCTATATATTTATAGGAGACAATGTAGATAAATCTGATATAATGAACTAGAACAAAACTAACCCTAATTGAGATATTTTCTTTTTTTTTTTCCTTTTTTTAATTTTATTTTTTTTGCTTATTCACTTTACAACCCTTCCCAGTCACCCCCTCCCACAATCCTTCCCATCTCTTGTTTTCTGAGTACCCCCTCCTCCTGTATCCCCCACCCTGCCACTTTAAGTCTCTGAGAGGCTAGGTGCTTCCTCTCCCATTTAGGCCAGATGCGGCACCCAGCTAGAAGACCATACTCCATATACAGGCTGCATGTTTTGGGATAGCCCCCACTCCAGATGTCTTGGATATATGCTCAAAACAAATTGTAAATTTAATCTCTGTTGGAGTATTTTGGCTAACTAAAATGGAATCACTCTCAATTGTCAAAGAATAAAAAAAACTCATAAGCTAATGTCAAAACAAAACAAAACAAAACAAAACAAAACAAAACAAACAAAACAAAACAAAACAAAACAAAAAACAGTCCCATAACTGCGAAAGAAATAGAAGCAGTCATTAAAAGTCTCCCCACCAAAAAATGTCCAGGTCCAGATGGTTTTAGTGCAGAATTCTATCAAACCTTCAAGAAGATCTAATACCAATTCTCTTCAAACTATTCCACAAAATAGAAATGGAAGGAACACTACCTAATTCATTCTATGAAGCCACAATTACGCTTATACCTAAACCACACAAAGACCAACAAGAAAGAGAACTTCAGACCAATCTCCCTTATGAATATCGATGCAAAAATACTGAATAAAATTCTCTCGAACCGAATCCAAGAACACATCAAAACACTTATCCACCATGATCAAGTAGGCTTTATCCCAGGAATGCAGGGTTGGTTAAATATACGTTAATCCATCAACGTAATCCACTACATAAATAAACTCAAAGAAAAAAAACCACATGATCATCTCACTAGATGCTGAGAAAGCATTTGACAAAATTCAACACCCCTTCATGATAAAAGTCTTGAAAAGATCAGGAATTCAAGGTCCATACCTAAACATAGTAAAAGCAATATACAGCAAGCTAGTAGCCAACATCAAACTAAATGGAGAGAAAATTGAAGCAATCCCATTAAAATCAGGGACTAGACAAGGCTGCCCACTCTCCCCCTACCTGTTCAATATAGTTCTGAAAGTCCTAGCCAGAGCAATTAGGCAACAGAAGGAGATCAAAGGGATACAAATTGGAAAGGAAGAAGTCAAAGTTTCACTATTTGCAGATGACATGTTAGTATACTTAAGTGACCCCAAAACTTCCACCAGAGAGCTCCTAAACCTGATAAACAAATTAAGCAAAGTGGCTGGGTATAAAATCAACTCAAACAAATCAGCAGCATTCCTCTACACAAAGGATAAACTGGCTGAGAAAGAAATTATGGAAACGACACCATTCACAATAGTCACAAATAGTATAAAATATCTTGGTGTGAATCTAACCAAACAAGTGAAAGACCTGTATGACAAGAACTTCAACACCCTGAAGAAAGAAATCGAAGGAGATCTCAGAAGATGGAAAGATCTCCCATGCTCATGGATTGGAAGGATTAATATAGTAAAAATGGCTATCTTGCCGAAAGCAACCTACAGATTTAATGCAATCCCTATCAAAATTCCCACTCAATTCTTTACAGAGATAGAAAGAGCAATCTTAAAATTCATTTGGAATAACAAAAAACCCAGGATAGCAAAAACTCCTCTCAACAATAAAAGAACTTCTGGGGGAATCTCCATCCCTGATTTCAAGCTGTACTACAAAGCAATAGTGATAAAAACGGCATGGTATTGGAACAGAGACAGTCAGGAGGATCAATGGAATTGAATAGAAGACCCAGAAATGAACCCCATACCTATGGTCACTTGATTTTCGACAAAGGAGCTCAAACTCTCCAGTGGAAAAAAGACAGCATTTTCAACAAATGGTGCTGGTCCAACTGGAGGTCAACATGTAGAAGAATGCAAATTGATTCACTCATATCTCCTTGTACAAAGCTCAATTCCAAGTGGATCAAGGACCTCCACATAAAACCAGCTACACTGAAACTAATAGAAGAGAAAATAGGGAAAAGCCTTGGTCACATGGGCACAGGGGAAAAGTTCCTGAACAGAACACCAATGGCTTATGCTCTAAGATCAAGAATTGACAAATGGGATCTCATAAACCTGCAAATCTTCTGTAAAGCAAAGGATACTGTCAATAGGACAAAGCGGGAACCATCAGATTGGGAAAAGATCTTCACCAACCCTACATCTGATAGAGGGCTGATATCCAAGGTATACAAAGAACTGAAGAAACTAGATTCCAGACCATCAAATAACCCTATTAAAAAATGGGGTATAGAGTTGAACAAAGAATTCTCAACTGAGGAAACTCAAATGGTTGAGAAGCATCTAAAGAAGTGTTCATCATCCCTAGTCATCAGGGAAATGCAATGAAAACAACACTGAGATTCCACCTCACACCAGTCAGAATGGCTAAGATCCAAAACACAGGTGACAGCAGATGTTGGCGAGGATGTGGAGAAAGAGGAACACTCCTCCATTGTTGGTGGGATTGTAAGCTGGTACAACCACTATGGAAAGCAGTCTGGCAATACCTCAGAAAATTGAACATAGTGTTACCTGAGGACCCAACTATACCCTCCTGGGCATATACCCAGAAGATATTTCAACATGCAACAGGGCCACATGCTCCACTATGTTCATAGTGGCCTTATTTATAATAGCCAGAAGCTGGAAAGAACCCAGATGTCCTTCAACAGAAGAATGGATACAGAAAATGTGGTACATTTACACAATGGAGTACTACTCAGCCATTAAAAATAATGAGCTCATGAAATTCTTAGACAAATGGATGGAGCTAGAAAATATCATCCTGAGTGAGATGACCCAATCACAAAGGAACACACATGGTATGCACTCACTGATAAGCGGATATTAGCCCCAAAACACACAATACCTAAGATGCAACACATAAACCTCATGAAACTCAAGAAGAAGGAGGAAGACCAAAGTGAGGGTGCCTTTGTCCTTTTTAGAATGAGTATCAAAAGATTCAACCAGAGCTCCCAGGATCTAAACCTCCAGCCTGAGAACAGACAGGGGCAAGCTGTCCTCTGAGAGGCTCTAACCAGCAGTTGACTCAGACAGATACAGACATCCAGAGCCAAACAGTGGATGGAGTTTGAGGACTCTTATAGAATAGGTGGAAGGATTGTGGGCCCTAAGGAGATAGGAACTGCACAGGAAGATCAACAGAGTAAACCAACCTGAACCCTTGGAGCTCTCAGAGACTGAATCACCAACCGTGGAGCATACTTAGTCTACACAGATCTAGCTCCATGGGCTGGACCTAGGCCTCCCTGCACATATGTTGCAAATGTGCAGCTTGGTTTTCATGTAGGTCTCAAACATCTGGAGTGGGGGCTATCCCAAAACATGCAGCCTGTATATGGGGTATGGTCTTCTAGCTGGGTGCCTCATCTGGCCTCAATGGGAGAGGAAGCACCTAGCCTCTCAGAGACTTAAAGTGGCAGGGTGGGGGATACAGGAGGAGGGGGTACTCAGAAAAGAAGAGATGGGGAAGGATTGTGGGAGGGGGTGACAGGGACGGGTTATAAAGTGAATAAGCAAAAAAAAAAAAAAAAAAATTAAAAAAGAAATGAAAAAAAAAAAAAAAAAAAGAAAGTGGGAAAAAGCCTCAAACACATAGGAACAGGGGAAAATTTCCCTTAGAGAACACCAATGGCTTATGTTCTAAGATCAAGAATCAACAAATGAGACCTCAAAAAATTGCAAAGTTTTTGTAAGGCAAAGGACAGTGTCAATAGGACAAAATGGCAACCAACAGATTGGGAAAGATCTTTACCAATTCTACATCCAATAGAGGGCTACTATGTAAAATATAAAAAGAACTCAAGAAGTTAGAATCCAGAGAACCAAACAACCCTATTAAAATGGGGTACAGAGCTAAACAAAGAATTCTTAGCTAAGGAATCTCAAATGACCGTGAAACGTGTAAAGCAATGTTCAACATCCTTAGTCATCAGGGAAATACAATGAAAACAACTCTGAGATTCTACCTCACACGGGTCAGAAATGTTTTTTTTTTTTTTTTTTTTATATTTTTATTTTCAGCAAATCAAAAAAATTTAAAAAGCATTCAAACAGAATAAAATGAAAAGAAACAAATAAGCAAAATACCAAGTGTCAGATATACTTATACAAGAATTCTATAGAGCCTTCAAAGAAGCAATACTTTTGAGTTATGTTTAAAAAAATTCAGAACCACAATAGGCTCCTTCACAAAGCAAATAATATTGAAATAGTGAAATCAAGTATAAACCCAACAAAAATATATAAGTTATAGTCCAGTATCCCTCATGAATATACATACAAAAATTCTCAATGAAGTAGTTGCAAACTGAATACAAGAGATATAAAAAAATAATATTCCATGAACAACTGAACAACTGTTTTTTTTTTTAGAAGACCATACTCCATATACAGGCTGCATGTTTTGGGATAGCCCCCACTCCAGATGTTTGAGACCTACATGAAAACCAAGCTGCACATTTACAACATATGTGCAGGGAGGCCTAGGTTCAGCCCATGGAGGTAGATCTTTGTAGACTAGATATGCTCCACAGTTGGTGATTCAGTCTCTGAGAGCTCCAAGGGTTCAGGTTCGTTTACTCTGTTGATCTTCCTGTGCAGTTCCTATCTCCTTAGGGCCCACAATCCTTCCACCTATTCTATAAGAGTCCTCAAACTCCATCCACTGTTTGGCTCTGGATGTCTGTATCTGTCTGAGTCAACTGCTGGTTAGAGCCTCTCAGAGGACAGCTTGCCCCTGTCTGTTCTCAGGCTGGAGGTTTAGATCCTGGGAGCTCTGGTTGAATCTTTTGATACTCATTCTAAAAAGGACAAAGGCACCCTCACTTTGGTCTTCCTCCTTCTTCTTGAGTTTCATGAAGTTTATGTGTTGCATCTTAGGTATTGTGTGTTTTGGGGCTAATATCCGCTTATCAGTGAGTGCATACCATGTGTGTTCTTTTGTGATTGGGTCATCTCACTCAGGATGATATTTTCTAGCTCCATCCATTTGTCTAAGAATTTCATGAGCTCATTATTTTTAATGGCTGAGTAGTACACAGGAGATTGCAGAGAGTATGTGTATAAAGAGAAACACTCCTCCAGTGCTTGTGGGATTGCAAACTGGTACAACTACTGTGGAAATCAATCATGTGTTTCCTCAGAAAATTGGATGACCCAGCTTCACCACTTCTGGACATATACCTAAAAGATGTCATAGAAAAGTTTGTCATCAGTTTTCTGAGGAAGGTACAGTAAATTTAGCGACCTGGAAAAAGGTTGGGAAAAGATTTCAAAACTATTATGATGTGCATGTACCTGGAAAAATGCCTGGACACACTTTAAGTCTCTACACCTTGATTAGATATGGTTTAGATCCTAGATAGGAGAGTTGAGCCTTTGTATACAGAAGCAGGATTTGAACTGTGACTTTATGAGGTAGAAGAGCCGTAGATGTGTAGGAGGCCAAGCAGCTGGAAGAGGAAGCTGCTAGGTATCATAGGGAAAGAGAATTGTTTGCCCCTTGTTGCCTTGGCAGAACTCAAAATTCCTTCCAATTACAAGTTAAAGAGGAAATGCAGAGATTAAAACTGGTTTCACTTCATTGGCTGTGCAAGTGCAGGAGTTACAGGCTTGACAAGCTCAGGGGAGTTCTTGGGAACATCAGAGTGGATTCCAAAGCTGAGAGCTAGTAAAATTCCAGAAACAGAGCTGCCAGTTATAGCAACAGTGAGACAGCTGTCTGGTAGGCCACCTTTGTAGATGGTTTTATCTCCTTTACTAGTGACTTTGAAAGAGGCTATTATGAGAGGACATGATATTCAGGGATTTTATATTGCATTTCCAGTTATACAACAGATTTATCAGCAGGGTAATAGAGTTAAGAGTTTATTAGTCCTTTCCATTTAAACAGTTAAAAAGGAATTAAAAACTAGGCTACTAAGGCTTGGGAATGACTCTCATCTCATCCCTCATCTGAGAAAATAAAAACAACATTTACAGAGAACAATTATTAATAAGTCACCACCAACCTCCCTGAATGACCAATAATTACTAACCCTCATAATCTGGGGATCTTACATTTATGTATCATCTGAAAAATTCCCAGAATTCCAAATGTCACACAATTACAAAATCTATCTGCAGCTGGGAAGATCATGCCCCTTGCAGGGTAGGAGGTAAATCATAACTATTATGGTCTGACTCTAACATTCAGAATAGCTGTAGCCATTTTGTTCATTTTGTTGGAATCTTAAGAAATTCCAGAAAGCTTTACTTAGGACCTAAAAAAAAAAGAAAAAAAAAAATCAAAGGTCAATATGAACTGTTATGTCTGAAATTGAGTCAGAGTTGACCACCAGGCAGCCCTTCTTGCACCTATTTATATGCTCAATGTCATTTTCAAGTTGACACTGAAGAGTGGTACTAATAAACCAAAAAGTTATGCTTATAATACTCATGCTCTGTTCACCACCCATCCTCCACTCCACTAACCTTATTCAGGACCAATCAGCTTAAAGGTCAGCTGGTAATTCTTTGCCTACTAAGCCTACTGCTCCCCTTTGCCCTTTAAACTTTTGAACCTATATCTCTCTCTCTCTAACTCTCTCTCTATGTATCTCTCTCTCTCTCTCTCTCTCTCTCTCTCTCTTCTCTCTCTCTCTCTCTTTCTCTATCTCTATCATCTCTATCCCTATCCCTATCCCTATCCCTATCCCTATCCCTATCCCTATCCCTATCCCTATCCCTATCCCTATCCCTATCCCTATCCCTATCCCTATCTCTATCTCTATCTCTATCTCTATCTCTATCTCTATCTCTATCTCTATCTCTATCTCTATATTCTACCCTGAGAGCAGACAAGAACAGCACTTAGGCTACCTAGTCATTTTATGGTCCTGAACATTCAGTATTAGGTGTGCATTCAATAAACTACTCTTGCTTAACAGCGATCAGTGTTTGCTCATTTGAATGGCAATTACTGAACTCCAACAATGGTCATCTGCTGCAAAGCAGCTTGTTATCCTCACACCTGTGATTAAAACAAAAATATATTCTTGTAATATTTTTGTGTTTATAAAAGAAAACAAAATTCCTAATTCTCACTTCATTTGCCCCTTTCTGTTTTAAGCCATTAATTGTGTGTAGTGGAAAATCATAAACTTCTGCTCAGTTCTAATCTTTATCAGGTTTGATATTATCCACAGCTTTTTGTTACATGTGGAAATAGAAACAAATCCATGTCCCTAATGCAAAACTTTCACTGGCTTCCATTCTGATATTAGCACATCCTTATAGTATACAGGATGATTTAATTCCAGAATATCGTTACCTATATTGTAGTGTTTCTTGGCTGCTGTTGTTCCTTTCTGAAATGGTTCATTTATTTTTTGCTGCAGTACCTTCAGGTAGCCACCCAGGGACATTTTCTTGATGGTAAGAAATTATTCTAAATATCTCTTTTGGACCTATATTAAGTGGTCCAATGGCAATGCTTGCCGTATTACCTGCACGTCTCTGAAAGCTGAGGCCTTCTTTCTGGATTATATTGAGAAATACCATTGCTCTTAGAGATGCTTTGATCACTTTATTTTTTTTGAAATGAGCATATTTCCAACAATTAATGCACCAGGCATTTTGATATCAGAGACACTTAGCTATAGTTTGACTTATGATATTAGCATGTTACTCAATTGAACCAATATTGGTCATATACCTTATCCACTCTTCCATGGGTGCTTCCATGCCTTTAATGGTCTCATAACTTTTTACATATGACATTCATATTTTCCAATGTCAAGGTCTCTATCAAAACCTGCCTTGTGTCAGGGTCTAATACAGTCTTGTTCCCAGCTGAGATTAATTTTTATTAAAACAAAAACAACAACAGTGAAGGCTTCTCCAGAGCTTTGTACAATCTTAGTAAATAAGGTGGGTACTCTTCATGGGTTCCTCAATCTTGACCCAAGGTCTTTAAGACCTTTAGGTGCTAAACAGTATTGTTCTGTAGTAACATCATCACATTGAATCTGTTCTTATATAGAGAGTACCAACCTTTACACAGCAACTGATCTTTTACTATATTCATTTCCGTAGGACTATTTTACTGTTCAATATTTGCTGCTTCTTCTGCCCACCAAGTTCACCATTGCAACTGTGGTCTAGCCTCTAATACAGCTGTTACAAATCCCTTCCAGTTTCATGGAATAATTATATTTTGAGTAGCCCAATTATTTGGAATTTGTTTCATATAAATTGAGTACATTCATATGAAATCATGGCTTCTTTAAAATGCATTAGAGCTACCATTTCTATGGGATACCATCCTTTCTTATCATAAACTTGTTCCATACCAGGAACCAGTTGTATAACTTTTGGGAAAGCTGAGGTGGTCTCATAACCCCAGGCTGCCCCGATCCCACTCTTGCAGGAGTTTGTTAGAGATTAACCCTTTCTCTCAAAATGGCCTGTTTCATCTTTTTCAGGTTTTCTCTGACCCATCCACCCTTTGGCACAGTGACTTTTTTCTTTTTTCCTTCAGGAAATTCCCATTCTCTGGTTCAGTCACTGGGTTTGACTTTTTGTTTTCCCTTTTTGATGCTCCTCGTTCCTCTATGCTTCCACCTCCACCCACAGTTTTTCCAGTTGTACAGCCAACTCTACAATCCTTTCAGAAACCAGGGAGAAGGCTATCCCTTTTTTGCCCCTCCCCTTTTTGATTTTTATGCTTCTCCATTTCCAGCCACAATTTTTCCAATTCCTCAGTCATTTTTTCAAACTTTTTTTTCGAAACAAGATATATGAAAAAGGAAAAGAAAAACAGAAAATCCCTCTGGGAGTAAAGTGGAGATATCTAGTAGTAGCAGCTGCAATAAATGTTTTGCTGGCTTCGTAAAACAAAAATATCTGTATCTCCCCACCCCTGACAGTTCTTTTATGGCATTTGACATCAAATTTCCCTCTTTTCTTTTTTTTTTTTTTGTTCTTAAAATTTGATCTCCAGACTAAGGCATCACTTGTTGCCTGTCTTTGCTACTTTTTGGGTTCTACCTTTTACCCCACCCCATCATTTCACCCCTACAACTAGATAGTAGAAAAAGAAAGATAGATGGAAACAAGAGAAAGATAGAGATCCTTGAATCTAATTTCTTTCTTGTTTCTTCTTTGAGCGTAACTACTAATAAACTGCAACACCTCCCCCAACTCATAACCACCAACCACCAATGCTGCCTATCGGTGCTCTAGAATTCATATACTCTCTGAAAAGTTCTCAGAATTCCAAACATGACACAAATCATGAAACCATCTGCAACTGGAATAATCACATCAGCACCAGAGCATGAGGTTAATCACAGTCAGCTGCTCTGGAAAGCATGAAGCAACCACATATTCCTACACCTGGAATTAAAATGAAAACATATTCTTATATTTATGTGTTTTTTTTAAAGAAACCAAAATTCCAAAATTCTCTCTACAAGTTTCCTTGTGGACCGTAGACCAGACTTGGTAAAGAGCGTACATGATGCTCAGCGTGGGACATTAGTGTCTATTAAAGTGAGACGAATATCCCTGCCTGGTTTTGGATTAACTGGCATTGGGTGTTAGCAGTCAAGTAGGATGAGGAGAATGTCTATGCGGAAGGCACAAAAGGTGTGAGTTTCAGAGAATGGCTAGGTAAGTATGCTGCCTGCCTGGTGGGATATCTTTGTGTGACCACTCAATACTGTCCAGGGTGATGAGGGCTTCTGATCATCAAGGTGACCTTAGTGGAGAGCTAAAACCCTGGATGGCTGAATAGAGTCTCCCCAGAGTTCAGCACCAGGAGTCAGAGCACAAGTTTAGTGAAGGAGAGTTTCTTCAGCCAGGATATCAGAACTTCAGCAAGGTGTCTGGTCTTGTATTGGAACATCCACTGTAAGGGAGAAAGGTAACATTTTAGGGGACATAGGCTTGACCTGAGGTTTGGAGTCCATCCAGAAGGGACAGAACTCTTAGGGAAGGATGAGCGATGTTGTGGGAAGTGATAGGTAGCATCCAAGAGATTATTACTTGGGAATTTGAGCTAGAAATAATGAGCACAGATTTGCTTTTACTTATAGATGTAGGTTAGAACTGCTAAATTTGGGAAAGAAATTAAAACCTGTGGCTTTATATTAAAATGGAGATAATAGTGTGAACCCATGGTTTTCAATATGTTTGGGTATAAAAGCAAGAGAAAATCAATAAACATAAACAATGTGTTTGTTTTTCATCCATGCACATGTTGTTTGCTCGTGTGTAGGAACATTGGAATAGCTGGAAGAGATTCAAAGAAGGAACTATTTGGAAGAACTGAAGGTTGAGCATGTGGCTATGAGCTGGAAAATGTTTGTGGGACTCAAATCATCCCATCCTTACCAAGTAATGTATGTGTCCCTCTTGTTCTCTGTGATCCATTTAATTCTCCCAACTATTCTCACAGTGCATTGAACACTTAGAGCTTGTGCTGAGGAATGCAGGGATTAAGGAAGAGAGCACAAGGGAGGACAGTGTTCTCCCACAGCTACTAACCAGAGCTGTGTCAGGAGCTCTGGATGTGGTCAGTAGTAAAGTGAGTGGAGAGTTACCACACAGCTAGTTATGAACCTGTGGCAGGAGGCAGAGTGCTCAGAGAAGCAGCTTCAGAAGAAACAGGCTGTGAGCTTTGCCTTTCCCACACTGTAGGCAGCTGAGAGAAAGTGGGAGCCCACACAATGGAGAGGGCCCATGGTCCTCTAGAGTGTGGTATCAAATTTGCCTGTTCAGTCAAAATCCGTGTTGTGCCTTAAGTGTTTGCTCATGTTGTCTGGTTTGCCTGAAACACATTTGCTTATAAAAGTACAAAAATTTATGTTTGTTGCAGAATGTCTTAGTACACAGTTTTCTAATAGCATAGTTCCTCTTTTCCCCTTCTTCCTGTTTCTTTCCTTCCCCCTTTGAGTTCCCACTTTGTAGTACTTGCATATTGCACTGTGTGGGGTTGAGAACTACAATTCTTATTTTTCTTGTTTTAACAGGTTGCATCTCCCTTGTGTGGCCTGAGTGATTCTATGCTGTGGTTTCTCGTTCTCATGTGGTTTATCCTAGTGAGACCTGACTCTTCTTTCATACAATTGCACAATATGACAACTTATTGCCACGATTGGTTCTCACATACCACAGATCCTTAGAGAAGGAACGAGGTGTTCTTTCTGACAGAGGCAGGTCTTTTGTTGATATGGCTTCAGAAATCACTTATGCAGAAGTGAAGTTCAAGAATGAATCCAACTCCTCGCCTACTCAACTCTGCTACATCAAATCTCCTGACATGTAAAAACAAAACAACAAACCGCTTTTGTACTTACTGAGATCAGGATTAACTAGCATTTGCAAAGTGGTGACATTTGTGATTCGATTAGTGCTGTGAGTTCTGGCTCTTCATGGCTTTTCTCTGCATTTCAGCTGATATTAATCTTCTGCCATTTGTAGATTGATTAAAGCTTGATTTGTTATTTTTTGTGGGAAGAAAGGTTTCTTGGTACGGCTTGTCTCTGGTCACTTTAAGAACAGCTTAACTTGAAATCCGCTGCCTCTCCTGCATCTATATAAAGGCGTACAAATGCAAATATTTTAATCTGAAATTTAATCTGAAAATTTCAGATTAAATATTTAAATATTTAACCTGAAAGTTAAATCATATTGTTTAATAGTGAGCTTTTTTTTTTACCTCTATGCTTGACAGTATGTTGTAACTTCATGAAAACAGTTTTAGTGTTTGGAGATTTGATCCTTCAGGAACTTGTTTTCATTTATCCTATAGATCAGAGCAAAACCTCTCACTTGATAGGCAGTTGTTCTGTCATTAAACTGCACCTTCATCCAGCAAAGTTTCCAGACATTTAATGGTGACTAGCAGACTCACGTCATGGTAAAGCATGGACTATGATTATAAGTATTTATCTTTTGCTGTGTATTTATCTTTAATGTTCGTATCATCTGGAAGTGATTTAAATATACAATACGACAACCACAGTAAAAAACACATGAAAATGCAGTGACGTGAAAAATACATTTACAATACTGATGTAAGAAAAAGTAGTAGTCCAGGTGGCAGTGTTGATGTTCTATTATCCTGTAGTAAAACATATATATATATATGCATTTAAGATATTTATAATGTTTAAATTAATTTTGGACGTGCTAAAAGGGCCACATGGTGGTCTAATTTTAGCCCCCAGGAGGCAGAGGGAGAAGGATCACTGAGGACTTGAGGCCAGTCTTTCTACATAATGAGTTGTAGACCATCCAGGACTACAAAGAGAGATCTTAGCTCATTAAATCTCCCATCACCAAAAAACCAGTGAAACAAACAAACAACTCCCTGAAAAGATATGAATAAAGTATTTTTGTAATATATATTCACATATATGTATAAATATGTACATATATATATGTATACACACATATATTCATAGTAAGTTTTTTAGATCTATTTTTTCAAATATACATTTTTCAAATATTAATGCCAGCTATTTAAGCAGTATAAGTTTGTGCTTTTTTATTATTTTAAATGTTCCTGCTATTAGTAATTATGTGTCATGGAGGATAATGAAAAAGATGAGGGTGGAAAAGAAGAAACAAGGATGGAACTTATTTCTCACAAAATGATTGTGCTTCTCCTTTTAGCTCCCAGGGAGAAATGTATCTGTCATCTAAGTAAGCCTGGTTCCCCCTCGCTGCCTTTTACATCTCTGCTGGTACTTCTCCTGGTGCTGGCAATCACATTCTTAGTTGCTTTTATCAGTAAGTATTTCAGATGACTCAATAGGCCATCTCTGCCTTAGATGAAGCTAGGTTCCACTGTAGCAGTTGGCATTTAATGGAAATATGAAGAAGTAATATTCTTAGGGGAAAACTAATTCAAGAAATTCCATTGTGACTTTTCTTAGTTCTTGAATTTAGCCCTTGTCTTGGGGAAAAAATGGAATCCATTCTCAGTAGAGAAACTAAGTCAGATTTATGAGTGTCTGTGTGGGTTTTGGAGTGACCTTTGTCAACTGTTGTCTTTATTAAACTGGGAGGTCAAATCTACATTTTCTCATTAGCATTAAGATGTCAAGCTGTATGTGTATAAGGCTCCTTCTTCTAGTGTGAGCTTGTGGACAAGAAGGAGCTAGGAAGAAATTATCTAAGAACTGTTCTTCAGCTAATTCCTAGCTACTTCTGTCCTGGCCAGTATTATGAGAAATCTAAAAGCAACCTGAGCAAATGGGTGGATTTCTCTTCATCAACGATTTGAGAATGTATGAGAAACTTAAAAAATACAAAAAACTTAGTATCTTTAGGATGTTTTACTCATTCATTTGCTCACTCAGAATAAAGTAATAGTAGTAATATAGTAATAGCATACATTAATGTATGTCAGACAGTGTGTCAGACTATGTCCAGGAAGAACACAGACTCTGTTATAAAGAAATTTAGAGGAAAGTCAATGAATCAGTGTCAGATAAATACAATGGCAGACTCCTATTATCCCAGCTACTCTGGGTGTTAGATAGTAGGACAGCAAGTATGGAGCTAGCCTGGGCTATGTAAAAAAATCATATAAAAATGAACTAATGTCTGCAATGTTGTCTGGAAATGTTGTGCTGAGATAGTTTTCCTAGAAGAGGTGATACCTAGAACTGTGAGTACCAAGAATGTTACAGAGGGGTGTGACACACAGTGCTAAGTGAGGAAAAAGTGTCAATTCCCTAGGTAGACAAGCTGGATGTAGAACACATGTTGTGCACCCTTAGAAAAACAAGTTCTTTCTCCTAAAGAGTGTTTTTAAATCAAGTATTGTTTTCTACTTAATATATAAGTATAAATGTAGTGAACTAATACACATACTTATTTATCTAATGCTTCTATGGATTGCCAGTTCTATGGATTGGCTGATTTCCACAGAGTGGCTCCTCTGGCCCTAGCTGAACTTAGGCATGTATATATGTGGTCAGTTACCAGTCTCAGCAACTCAGACTCTGAGGAAGTTAGAGGCCAGCCACTAACAATGTGGCTCACCTTTATATGAGTCCTCAAGCCTGGGCTTGTTTAGATGGTAACTTGGAGATTTCTAACATTGAGGGTTGCCATGAGCCAGGTGCTCAAAAATTTTAACTGGAGAGTCGATTAGAGCTGATTTTTCACATTCTCTTGACTAGCTCACACATGAGACTGTACTTTAAAAAAAAAAAATTAACTGGGACAGTTGCAAAATCACATTGCAATGGTGTGTAAATACAGAAGTTAAAAATTGTGGTCATTTTGAAAACCATCATGCCATGGAGAACCACTGTACCATTTCAAATAAAATATTCATGTAATCATATCTATCTAATAAATGGTGTTTTTCTGGGAATCTGAAAATCGAGTTATTAGGACAAAGAAATAAACAAGAGGGCTAATCCATAACCTGATAATGAGATAAGTGTCTGGAGAACATGAGAGGAGGCAGCTTTGAGATGTAAAGAGAATAGGACCCAGGGAATAGATGCTTGATGAGTATGGAGATCCAGGGATTAAGGGCTCCAAGAAGTAACATGTGACTTAAATATTTGTATGATTAAAAACTCACCAACCATGAAGTTGATCAAAGAGGTAGAGAATATATGATAAGTTATATGTTTAAGTTGGTAGACGTTGTCTTTAGTTTTCAGCATATTGAGCTGATCCTAATATGTTTGTGTTTAGTGAGAAAAAAAAACCCATACAAATAGGCAGCAGACAAGACATGACAATCAATGACAAGCAATACATGACATCACTCTGAAAGGAAACATAATGATAGAGCTGTAGGACGTGTTGCATTCTGAAGTCGTAGATAGAAGGATAAGAGATTGTAAAAGACTACAAGTGATAGCCAAAAGGTAAGGCAAAACTTGACAGAGCAATGGTTCAAAGGCTGAGGGGAAGGAGAACTTGGTGAAGTGCAATGCCAAGAAGGCCAATGAGGGTCCTGGGATGTTACTGAATACCCATTTGAAAGCTGGTGTTGGAGAAATGGAGGAAGAAAAAGTGATGAAATAAGGAGACAAAGACACAGGCAGGAAAGTGAAGAAATTCAGATGTAGATGAAGAGGCCAGTCAGTTTGATTCTGAGTAGACAAAAATGTGGTACATGAAGGAGCAACTCAGTTGAAAAGATGAGAGTTTGAGGAAGAAAGCAATGTCCTGTAGATACTAGTTGTTTTTTTCTTACTTCCCATTCTAAAATAACCTATAACTATTCAGAATTAGCAAACCCCCTTTCCTCCCAATAAGAAGGTAGTTAACATCTGTAAACATGAATATCTGTCTCTGCTTCATCTCCTTGAATAATTAGCATTTTCATCTTACATTCAGCATTGAAGGGTATTGGTCACTCCCTTTAGAGCCATGATAATGGAACCTTCCTGTGTTTTATGTCACTTAAGTTTCTGTGAATTCTCAAAGTATTTGTGGTTTCAAATTAGGAGGCTGAGGATTCCATTAACTATAGGGTGATGGGAATTGTAGCGAGGCTCTGTCTACTTAGGTAATGTGCTTGCTGTAGTTGTTTTTACCAGTAAATAAAAATAGAAAGGCATACTTCTATCATGAAAATGAATTGTTTTGGTTCTGTTTTCTTCCAGTTTATTTTCAAATGTACTCTCAACTTCTTGAAGAAAAAAAAGCTATGAAAGATATAACTCACAAAGAATTGAACTGCAGAAAAAATTTTTCGCCCATGGAAGGTAAGAATTAATGTACCTAAGTGTTTAGTTGCTCTTGTAGAGTATAATAGTTTCACATAAATCTCTGTTCTCTCTGTCACTCTCTGTCTCTCTCTTTTACTTATTCTCTCATAAATTGCATCCAAATCACCTTTCCCCCTCCTTCCACTCCTCCCAGTCACTGCCTCCCACCTCCCCTCCCCCTGAGATCCACACCTCCTCTGTTTCCCTCCAAAAAGTAGAGGCCTCCCAGGGATATCAATGGAGTCTGGCATAACAGGTTGCAGTAAGAGTAGTTATCAAACCTCATATCAAGGCTGAAAAAGGTAATCTAGGAGATGGAAAATCATCTCAAGAGCAGGCAAAGTGTCAGAGACAACCCATCTCTACTGTTAAGAGTTCCACAAGAACACCAAGATAGACAAACATAACATATATGCAGAGAACCTAGTGCAGGTCTGTGAAGGCTCTGTGATTGTCAATTCAGTCTCTGTGAGCCCCTATGAACCTTGCATAATTTATTCTATGGGCCATGTTCTCTCGGTGTCCTTAACCCCTCTGGATCCTACAATCCTTCCTCTCACTCTTCTTCTACATTCCCCAAGCTCTGTCTAATATTTGGCTGTGTGTCTTTGCATTTGTTTTCTTAAGTTTCTGGATGAAGGCTTTTTGATAACAGTTGGGCAAGGCAAAGATCTATGAGTATAGCAGAATATCATTAGTAATCATTTCATTGACTTTTTCTTTCCAGTTGTGTTTCCTTCAATACTAGGTGTCTGGGCCATTCAGTCTTAGTTCCTGGCCATCCAGGCAGTGTTGAACATGGGCTCCCTCTTGTGGCTTGGGTCTCAAGTTGGACCAGCCACTGGTTGGCTACTCCCACAAGTTCTGTGCCCACTCAACACATCTTGCAGGCAGGACAAATTGTAGGTCAAAGGTTTTGTGGCTGGGTTTAGGTTCCAGTCTTGCTGCTGGGAGCCTTGTGTGGTTACAGAAGGTGGTCAGTTCATGCTCTGTATCACCCATACTAGGAGTCTTCATTAGGGTCCTTATATATTACAGGGAATTTTCACTGCACCAGGTTTTCATATAACTTCCCCAAAGCCCACAATTCCAATGATCTCTTCTGGTACTCATTCCCACCACCAAATTTCATTGTTTTTTGCTCCAATCTGCATATGCCCCTTAGTCTACCCATAAGATCTATTATATTTCCCTTTCCCAAGGAGATGCATTTGTTACCCCTTGATATTTATTCTTTCTGGGTTGTGGATTGTAGTAAAATTATATTTTAATTAACAGCTAATATCCACTTATAAGTGAGTACATACTATGTTGGACTTTCTGGATCTGAGTTACCTTACACAGGATGATTTTTTTTTCTAGTTCCATTTATTTGACAAATTTCATGATGTCATTTTAAAATAGCTATGCAACAGTCCATTGTGTCAAAGGACCACATTTGAAAAATTCATTCTTCATTGAGGAACTTATTGGTGGTTTCCAGTTTCTGGCTATTACAAATAAATCCATTATGAACATAGTTGAGCAAGTGTCCTTATAGTAGGATAGAACATTATTGGGTATGTGCCCAAGACTGGTATATGTGGGTCTTGAGGTACACTGATTCACTTTTCTGATGAATGGTCATATAGATTTCCATAGTGGCTGTCCACGTTTGTACTTCCACCAGCAGTGGAGAAGTGTTCCCCTTGCTCTATATCCTCATCAGCATGAGCTGTCACTTGAGTTTTTGATCTTATGTTTTCTAATGGGTGTAAGATGAAATCTTTTTCCCCCTTCCCTTCTCCTGCTTGCTCCAGTCCTGCTCTCTCCTGGTCGCTTGCTCTGGCCCAAATGTTTGTTTTTTTGTTATATGTAAGTACACTGTAGCTGTCTTCAGACATCCCATAAGAGGGCATTAGGTATCATTACAGATGGTTGTGAGCTACCATGTGGTTGCTAGGATTTGAACTCAGGACCTCCAGATGAGCAGACAGTGCTCTTAACTGCTGAGCCATCTTATCAGCCATAATATGGATTCTTAACATAGTTTCAACTTGTATTTCCTGATGGCTAAGTATGTTAAACACTTCTCTAATGGTTTCTCAGCCATTTGAGATTCCTCTATTAATAATTCTGTTTTTTAGATCAGATTTTTTGGATTGTTGATGTCTAGCTTCTTGAGTTCTTTATATGTTTTGGATATATTGGTTATTTGTTGCATGTGGAGTTGGTGAAAATCCTTTCCTGTTCTGTAGCCTACCATTTTGTCCTATTGACAATGTTCTTTATCTTACAGAAGAATCTTTTAAGCTTCATGAGGTCCTGTTTATTAATAGTTGATCTAAGTGCCTGCAGTATCAGGGTTCTGTCTCCTGTGTCAATTTGCTCAAGGCTATTCCCTAAGGTTCAGTGTGTCTGGTTTAATGTCAAGGTGTTTATTCCACTTGAACTTGAGTTATGTTCAGGGTTATAGATATAACTCTATTTTCATTTTTACATGCAGACATCCAGTTAGACCAGCACCATTTGTTGAAGACTTTTTCTTTTTTTCTATTGTTTAATTCTGGCTTGTTTTTCAAAAATCTGGTGTCCATAAGTGTGTGGATTTACTCCTGAGCCTTTCATCAATTAAACTCATCAGTGTCTCCGTTTTTATGCCAATACCATGAGAGTTTTACTACTATAGCTCTGTAGTACACCTTGAAATCAGGGATGGCACTATCTCTCTAAATTGTTATGCTGTTCAAAACTGTTTTACCTATACTGGATTTTATGTTTTTTCTTTTCATGTGAAGTTGACAATTGTCCTTACAAGGTTTGTAAAAAAATTGTGTTGGAATGTTGATGAGGATTATGTTGAATCTGTAGATTGATTTTGGTAAAATGGCCATTTGTACTATATTTATTCTACTTATCCTGATTTCTGTGGAATTGCTTTGAGTTTATCTTCATTTAATTTGATGTTGGCCATAAGCTTGTTGTAAATTGCCTTTATTATATATAGATATGCCTTTGATATACCTAATCTCTCCAAGACTTCTATTATTAGATGGTGTTGGATTTTGTCAAAGGTATATCCAACATTTAATAAGTTGTTCTTTTTTTCTTTCAGTTTATTTGTAATATGGATTATATTTATTTATTTTCTTATATTGAACCATCCCAGCATCTCCAGGATAAATCCTACTTGATCATGGTGGATGATAGTTTTGATGTGTTCTTGGAATCAGTTTGGTAGTAGTTTATTGAATATCATTTTATGGATGTTAATGAGGGAAATTGGTTTGTAATTCTTATTCTTTGTTAAGTCTTTGTATGATTTGTGTATCAGGGGTGATTGCAGCCTCATAATGTGAATTTGGCAGTGTTTCTTCTTACCTATTTTGTGATATAATTTGAGGAGTATTGTTAACTCTTCTTTGAAAGTCTGGTAGAATTCTGTTCTAAAACCATCTAGCCCTTGGCTTTTTTTGATTGGGTGAATTTTAATAACTGCTTCTGTTTCCTTAGGATTTATAGGTCCATTTAAATTATTTTTCTATCTTGTTAATTTTGGTAAGCATTATCTATTGTGAAAATTATTCATTTCTTTTAGATTTTGCAATTTTGTGGAATATAGGTTTGTAAAACTTAACCTAATGATTCTTTGGATATCCTTGGTGTATCTTGTATAATCTTGTTGTGTTTCTCTTTTCATTTCTAATTTTGTAAATTTGGAAATTCTCTGTTTTTCTTTTAGTTGGGTTGGATAAGTGTCTATCTATCTTGATGATATTCTCAAAGAACCAACTCTTTGTTTCATTGATTCTTTGTATTGTTCTCTTTGTTTCCAGTTTGTTGATTTCAGCCCTCAGTTTTATTATTTCCTGCCATCACCTCCTCTTCCTTGTGCTTGCTTTTTTTTTTTTTTTTTTTTTTTAGAGCATTCAGATGTGCTAAGATGTGTAAGTTGCTACTCTGAGATCTCCTCAGTTTCTTAATGAACGCATTTAGTGCTATGAATTTTCGCCTTTTTGTTGCTTTCATTGTGTCCCTTAAGTTTGTGTATGTTGTGCCTTCATTTTCATTGAATTCAAGGAAGTCTTTAATATTTTTTTTTATTTTTTTATTTTCTGATTCAGCAGAACCAGAATTGTTCATTTCTAGGAGTTTTAATACACCACCCCCATTTTTTTTTGGTTCAATCTATTTGGTGTTTTGTTTGCTTCCTGTTTTATATAGGAGTCTCCTTTTTTTAGATTAGGAACTTTTTCTTTGTTCAAAATATATTCTGGGCCTTTGAGCTCGCAGATTCTTTGCCTTGTTCTGAGAAGGGAGGAGATGTCAGGGGCAGCCTTGCATATACACTGAAGGCCTAAAATCAGCCATAGACCTAAAATCAGCAATATTTCTATTATTCTTAAGTTTGGTCTTTTCATAGTTTCCTGGATGTTTTGTGTCAGGAATTTTTGGAGTAAATATTTTGTTTGGCAGAAGTATTTATTTCTTCTGTCATATCTTCAATACCTGAGATTCCATCTTCCTTCCCTTATATTCTGTTACTGATGCTTGTGTTTATATTTCTTGTTTGCCTACCTAGATTTTTTTTTGTCTCCAGAATTTCCTCAATTTATGTTTTCTGTATTCTTCCATTTCCATCTGCAGGTATTGAAACGTTTTGTTTGTTTCCATCAACAGTTTGTTTTGTTCTCAGCTTTCTTCAGGGGATGCATTCATTTCCTACATTTTTTGGTTATGTTTTTCTTGATTTCATTAGGGGCTTTATTAATTTCCTTTTTAAGGATCTTTGTCATATTCATAAAGTCCATTCTAAGGTCTTTTTCTTGTGCTTTAGCTGTGCTGGCATATTTACGGTTTGTAGTAGGATAGTTGGGCTCTGGTGGTGATACATTTTCTTGGCTGGTTTTATTTATTTATTTATAGGTTGGAAGGATTTATTTTTCACTCCAATTTATGGAAGTTATCAAGTAAAACATAAAAGCAGATTAAATTATGTGTTGGATCCATTTTGTACTTACAATTCAACATCAACAATATCAAGCCATAATCAATTTCCTTTCATATGTATAGCCCTAACTTCATTCATTCATTTATTTATGTACTTAGTCTTTTACTTGCAAGGCTAGGGAATCAATTCAGAGACTCATGCATGCTAAGCCACTGAATTATACCTCCAGCCTTCCCCATGTTTTTAAAGTACATTTCAGGCTTCATAGTATTTATCATTAAATACTTGATATACAATACTTTAAGCATTTTGACAGACATGGAAGAATGTTAAATTTCACCCATGCCAGAAGCAGAGCAAGATGCATTCCACCTGCTTGTTGAGAAGCCAAGGTACCTACTCATTCCTATTCCAGCTACTTTCCCATTGCTAACTTCCATGGGAAAGATACAGCATCCATTTATCTTCCTATCCCTGCCCATCCCCATCTACACCTCATGCACCTCTTCCAGCCCTGGTTATAATCCTGGGCCTTGCTGCTCAAGAGATCTGGAAGCTAGCATGGGATTAAGGATTCTACAGATTTTGGCTTTTGTTCATTGTATTCTTACCCTTCTGTTCAGGCATTTGGTTTTGGATGGTTATAGGTTGAGGTGGAGATTTATGAGGTTTTTTTTTTTTGGGTGTTGTATTCCTTGGTTCATGTTTACTCTCTGTTCTCCTGGTCTGTGTAGCCTGTGGTTGAGCAGAGACGGTCTCTACCTAAGTTGGGAGCTGGACTTTTGGAGGCTGACATTATCCCTTGTTCAGCAGAAGTTCTCTGTGGGTTGGGACAGAGTGGTGAATAGGGGAGTGGATATTGGGAGTAGTGTCTGAGTATACTATGAAAGTGGAGGAGATTCAAGGGCAAGGCAGTCTACCTGTAGTTCTGGCATCTGACTGGCCTCTGGTCCAGCAGTGAGTCTCAGTTTGAGTTTGTTTACTGTTCTTCTGGCTAGTGTGGCCTAAACCTGATCAGAGGATAGGGTCTGGAGTTGGGACCAGGAACAAGGCAAAGTAGTGATTGTGGTGGAGGGATGATAGAGGATTTCATCTGTGAGGACCGAGGGAGTGAAAATGTTCCACAGATAGAATGCCTTCTTGTCTTTCTGACTGGCCTGAACTTGAGTAGAAGATGTCTGCCTGAAATATTTCTAATAGATTGTGAGATGGCATGTACTGAGAATTGGAGTCCATATGTACATTTACATTGGACTATAAAATCTGACATATACACCTCCATTTGTCTACACAACTGTTGTTTGTGAAAAGGCTTCTATTATTCTTATATCTGCTACAATGTGTTTTTCAATTCTTTTTTAATGTTTGTGTCCTTTTTTCCATTTTTCTTGGTTATTTTATTAATTTACATCTCAAATGTTATCCCCCCCTTCTCTGTTTCCCCTCCAAAGCTCCCTATCCCTCCTCTCCCCATGTCTCTATGAGGGTTCTGCCTTACCCACTGACCCACTCCTCTCTCAGTGCCCTAGCATTCCCCTATCCTGGGTCATCAAGCCTCCACAGGACCAAGGGGCTCCCCTCCCAGTGATGCCAGATAAGGCAATCCTTTGCTACATATCCAGCTGGAGCCATGGCTTCTGAAGATGGGATGGATCCCTAGGTAGGGTTGTCTCTGGATGGCCTTTCCTTCAGTTTCTGCTCCACTCTTTGTCCCTGAATTTCCCTTTGACAGGAGCAATTATAGATTAATAATTTTGAAGTCGCTGGGTCACCCCATCCTTCAACTAGGGGCCATGCCTATCCATCCACTGGATATGGACTCTACAAGTTCTCTCTCCCCTTTGTTGTGTATTTGAGCTAATGTCTTCCCTGTGGGGTCCTAAGAACCTCTTGGGTCTCTGGCATCTGCTACTTTCTAGTGGCTCCCCCCATTTTCCCTCCACCACTGCTATACACCTACTTTCAAATTCTTGATTCTCTGTATTTCTCCCCCATCTCCTCACATATCTGAATGGCTCCCTCTATTCCTTGACCCTTCTCTCTCCTTCCCAGATCTCTCTCTCCGTCTACTTCCTGGAGATTATTTTATTCCACATTCTGAGTAGGACTGTAGCATCCACACTTTGATGTGATCTTCTTTCTTCATGGGTTTCATATGGTCTGTGAGTTGTATCATGGGTATTCCAAGTTTCTTTTTGGCTAATATCCACTTATGAGTGAGTACATATCATGTTCTTTTGTGACTGGGTTACCTCATTCAGGATGATATTTTCAAGTTCCATCCATTTGCCTGTGAATTTCATGAATTCATTGTTTTTAATAGCTGAGTTCATTGTGTAAATGTACCATATTTTCTGTATCCATTCCTCTGTTGAGGGACATCTGGGTTGTTTCCAGCTTCTGACTATTATAAATATGGCTGCTATGAACATAGTAGAGCATGTGTCCTTGTTGTATGTTGGAGTATCTTCTGGGTATATGGCCAGGAGTAGTATAACTGGGTACTCAGGTAGAACTATTTCCAGTTTTCTGAGGAACCACCAGATTGATTTCTTTTCTTTCTCTTTTTAAAAATCTTTTTACAAACTTGTGCTTTTCCTTTATTTTTTTATTGAATATTTTGTTTATTTACATTTCAGATGTCATCCCCTTTTCCTATTTCCCCTCCCTAAAATAGCCTATCCCATCCTTCCACCTCTTTTTTGATTTTATATCATTTTAATTATAAGCATGTATTAAGGTCAGTTATAGGTTGAGGGACTAGCAATACAATAGATGCAAGTAGTCAAGGAACAAGCAAGATAATAAACACAAATAGTCAAAGAACAAGTAAGGCATTAAACACAATTCTGTGAACTCTCCCATGATCATTTTTCTAAGGGCTTTCAGGATAACCAAAGTATCTGAGCCAACTTCCCTGTCCTAGCCCAAAGTCATTTTCATGTCTGAAGCCTACTTCCTTGTTCTAGCCTAAAATTTAGATTCCTGTCTGAAATTACTTCTTTATTCTAGCCTAATATTTAGATTCTTACCTTAAATTAATTCTTGGTTCTAGCCTAATGTCTGATTCCTGATGGAAGCCTACTTCCTTGTCCATGGCCAATGTCATATTCCTGCGAAGCAGCCCATTTCCTTGTCCTTGGCTCATGTCAGATTCTTGCCAAAAGGCTCTCTGCCTCTCCCCCTTTTCTATTTCATTAACAAGACTGAGCCTGTCTTAGGTCATTCTGCCAAGAATGCCTTCCTTACTCATCATGGAATATGCATTATCCAAAGCAATGTACTTCTGTCTTAGGTTGGTAATGCTCTGTGCAGAATCTTACCTATTCTTGGCTTGCCATCCTGTTAATTTAAAAACTTTGTTCGGGGGTTCATTTTCAGGTTCAAGCCATGTACTTTTGCTGCCAACCTGTTGATGCTGTTAAAGACAATCTTTAACACAATGGGCAGGAAGAAAATATTCCCAGGACAAAAAGGACTAGTATGATCAAGATATATATGCTATTTTTGAAGCTTGATCAAAATAGAAATATTGACCTCAGGCTATGGGTAATTTTATCTGCAGTATTTACCACATCAACACTCAGGAGAGCAGCATTCTTGAAATTCATAAGCTTCCTATGTATCGTTAAAACTTCCTGAGAGGTGTCAGAATTATTATACACTGCAAGTGTCATTAAACTTCTTCCTAATTATAATGACTACCACTGTAAATTTTAGAACTAATAGGAATCCAATGTTTTGGCATGACTCTCAAGATGGCTCTTTGCTCTTAAATTCTGAACCTCATTCCAATAATTTGAATAGGATAAAGAGCATCAATCTGTTCTTCCAAATGCCTGTATAAATCCTCTTGTATATTCAACACATTAGTAACATTTTTTGCTAAATGATTAACAAAAGTAGCTGTCTTAACTTCTTGTGTCACAGCAATTTAATTACAGAAGCTCTGGTGCTAGCTATTAATGTAATTAAAGCTGTTATACCAGCAATAAACAAGCCAAGTACCCTCTTGCTTCTGCCCAAAGCCTGACTCAATTCTTCCAGTACTTGCAAGCTATTTTTAGAATACCAAGGTTCTCTGATACTCAGGGCACTAAAACAAACTCTGGTTGATAGCCTTCTGTAACTGACATGCCAGATTTCAAACCACAAACACAATTAGAAGGTGTACAATCAATGCAACTTACATTAAATACTGTAGAAGAAACAAAGCAATTTTAACTTGACAATTAAAAGAGCCTTAACATGTCGGGGTCTAGCCTTGACACAGGATTGGAGTTCTCAACTGGAAGCAGGGATATCTGGAAGGCACATAATAAATATACACAGACTACTTTTTGGGTACAAGCTGACAAGCATTTTTTCAAGGCTTAAAGTTTCTCTCTCTCTCTTTTATTTCACTCTGCTTTCTTTCTCTCTCGCTCATTTGCTTGCAGCTTGAGGCTGCACCCACTCTGCATTCTCCTGCATACTCTGCTTTTCTCCTGTGTTCTTTTCTTTTCTTGAACTCCCATACTCCTACACACCTCTGTGTGTTCCCCTCTCACTCTCACATACACTCTTCACACACATTTCTCATACACCTCACACACACCATATTCACTCCCACTCACACCTACACTCTCCATAACACACCTCACATTCTCTTTTCATTTTCTCTCTTCATTCACTCTTCACATGCCTCTCTCATGCTCTCTTGCCTTTTTCTTGCCCAGTTTTTATTGATACTCCAAAAGCAGGTAGAAAAAAAAGACATTGTCTAATCATTACCCAATCAAATTGAAAAGAATAACCACATATCACAAAGAATTAAGAATTACATTTGTTCCCCAAAGTTTCAGGCTTCCCTAGTCCCAGGCCAAATTATTATTTGTAGCCAAAATAATAATAATTGAAAACTTATCATTATTTAAACTTTAACTTTTAACTTATTATACTACAGAGCTCAGAGCTCTGAGGTCAACTACTTGCATTTTCCTGTGAAGCTCTAATGATAAACGACATGGGCAAAGCTGCCAGGTAGTGGCCAGAAAGAATCAAATTAACTCTGAACTCAATAGTTCCACTAGCTTTCTACTTCTCTGCATTGCACACAATGACTCTTCCTAGAGTCCGGTGTTTTGACTTAGTTTTACTAGTATAAGATTTTATCTATTCTATACTTCCTTATCTAGGAAACACTCTTAAATGTTATGCAAAACTTATTTCATCACTTCAATAGATTTTTCCTTTCTTGGAGTCCCAGTGTTGGCTGTATTTCATTTTCTAATAATCTCTTCAAACTTCCTTTGCAAGTCAAGCATTATTTTGGAACTACCATTGTGCAGTTATTTCATTGTTTCCAAGATGAGAACACACAGCATGAACCTGGGCCATTAGGACTGTGCTGTGTTGTCCCTATGCCTCAGTTTTTAATTGTTTAAGAATGATTACATCAAGAAACATTTAGTTTCACAGAATTCACCAGAGCAGAAGGAGAAAGAAGTAAGAAAGTCAGATATAGTAGAATAATTATGCATTCCAAGGCCAACTGGAAAAACAGTCACGCACAAACGAAATCTATACAGCCATTGTCAAGGGCTAAGGTTAGGACAAATAGGAACAACTGTTTTTTTACAAAGAGCTGCTGTAGGCTTCTGAGATGTCTCTATCCCAGCCTACTGCAAGCAGTCCCTTATTTCAGATGGTGGGTCCCCTGTAGGGATATGTCTCCTGCTTTTCAGGGTCCCAGACACCATCCTCTTTACAAGGAACTGCTGTGGGCTTCTGAGATGTCTCCTTCCTGGCCTACTGCAAGCAGTCCTTGTCATTGTATGCTGTCCCCAGCATTAACACATGTGCTAAGGCCTGTTTGAAATCCAGGTCTGCCCCAACTTTATCTCTTTCTAACATAACATCATAGAGAACTGCAGCTAACTTCCATAGTTGTCTCTGAAAATGTCCAGAACCAGACTTCCAAGTGAAGACTGTTATTTCCAATATTGGATTTGTTTCTAGACCAGTGTATGATGAGTCTGAATAACTGGTCACATTTAATAACAATCCAAGAGTCATTATAACTTCTCTTCTTTCTTGTTCCACAAGGTCTAAAAACTTGAGTCAAGGCAGCTTGTCCCATCAGGGGTATAGGTAAGCAATGGTGGGTCAAAAACATATGTCCAAAAACAGCTTCCCAGTCACCATTGTCAGGGCATCAGCATGTCTCACCTGTCGCTCTGGCAGCCACCATGCTCCTTCAGCATCCTGCAGATAAAACACAAACATGCCCTCTTCCCCATATTTAATACCTGATTGGGATCATACCTTATGCCAGTAAGTGGATCCTTCCTTTCACCTATGCATAAGTATGCCTAGTTGTAGAGTGCCATAGACACTCAGCAAAAAGTTCCTTGGCATCCAAATTTTAAAAAAAATTAAAATAAAAAAATAAAAAAGAACATCATTTAAATAAATTTGTGGTGTACAGGGATATATCTCCCCTTTTTTATTTTATGAGGATATTGTTTTAAAGTTCCATGGGCCCCTTCCATAGTCTCTTGTCCTTGACAATTATAAGGAGTCCTCATAAATATGGGTAATGTTAAATTGCTGCTAAAATGTCTCAAATGTCCGATTGCCATAGCCAGTTTCATTATCTGTTTTTTTGTTTGTTTTTCTTTTTTTTATTATTGGATACTTTACTTATCTGCAGTTCAGATGTTATTCCCTTTCCACATTCCCACCCCCAGAAACCCAATAACCTATCCTTCTTCCTCCTATTTCTGTTAGGCTGTGCCCCTACCTATCCACCCACTCCCATCTCCCCGCCCTAGAATTCCCCTCTCTGGGGCATCCAGCCTTCAAGGGACCAGGGCCCTCCTCTCCCACTGATGCCCTACAGGTCCATTCTCTTCTACATATACAGCTGGAGGCATAGGTCCCTCCATGTGTGTTCCCAGCTAGCTGTTTAGGCCCAGTGAGCTGTGATTGGTTGGTATTGTTACTCTCACCATGGTGCGGCAAGCCCCTTCATTCCTTCAGTCTTCACTCTAACTCCTCCACTGGGGACCCTGTGATCAGTTTGATGATTAGCTGTGAGCATCTGCCTCTGTATATGTCAGGCTCTGGCAGTGCCTCTCAGGGGACAGCTATGTCAGGTTCTGTCAGCATGCACTTCTGGACATCCACAACAGTGTTTGCATATGGTGATTGCATCTGGGAGGGATCTCCAGGTGGGGCAGTCTCTGGATAGTTCCTCTTCCAGTTTCTGCCCCACATATTGTTTCATATTTGCTCCTGTGAGTATTTTGTTACTCCTTCTAAGAAGGACCGAAGCACCCACACTTTGGTCTTTCTTTTTCTTAGGCTTCATGTGGTATGTGAGTGATGTCTTGGGTATTGTGAGATTTTGGGCTGATATCCACTTCAATGAGTACATACCATGTGTGCTCTTCTGTGTTGGATTACCTTACTCAGGATGATATTTTCTAGTTTCATCCATTTGCCTAAGAATTTCATGAATTCATTGTTTTTAATAGCTGAGTAGTATTCCATTGTATAAATGTACCACATTTTGTGTATCCATTCCTCTGTTGAAGGATTTCTGGGTCCTTTCCAGCTTCTGGCTATTATAAATATGGTTGCTATGAACATAGTGGAGCATGTGTCCTTGTTATATGATGGAGCATCTTTTGGGTATATGCCCAGGAGTGGTATCACTGGATCCATAGGTAATACCATATCCAGTTTTCTGAGGAACCGCCAGACTGATTTCCAGAGTGGTTGTACCAGCTTGCAATCCCATCAACAATGGAGGAGTGTTCCTCTTTCTCCAAATCGTTACCAGCATTTGCTGTCATCTGAGTTTTTAATCTTAGCCATTCTGACTGGTGTGAGGCGGAATCTCAGGGATGTTTTGATTTGCATTTCCCTGATGACTAAGGATGTTGAACATTTCTTTAAGTGCTTCTCAGTCACTCAAGATTTCTCAGTTGAGAATTCTCTGTTTAACTCTATAACCCATTTTTAATTTATTTTTTTATTGGACATTTTTATTTACATTTCAAATGTTGTCCTCTTTCCTGGTTCTTCCCCACCTGGAAACCCTGTATCCTATTCCCCCTCCCCTGCCTCCATGAGGTTGCTCCCCCACCCTCCCACTCCCATCTTCCTGCCCTGGCATTCCCCTACACTGGTCATTGAGCTTTCACAGGACACTGGCCTCTCCTCCCAATGATGCCTCACAAGGCCATTCACTGCTACATATCCAGCTGGAGCCATGGGTCCCTCAATGTGTAGTCCTTGGTACATGATTTAGTCCTGGGAGGTCTGGGGATGGTCTGATTGTTGATATTATTGTTCTTCCTATGGGATTGAAAACCCCTTCAGTTCCTTCAGTTATTTCTCTAACAACTCCTCCACTGGGGACTCCATTGGGAACCCTGTGCTTAGTCCAGTGGTTGGCTGAGAGCGTCCACCTCTGTATTTGTCAGGCTTTGGCAGCGCCTCTCAGGTCACAGCTATATCAGGCTTCTGTCAGCATGCACTTCTTGGCATTCACAGTAGTGTCTGGGTTTGGTGACTGTATATGGGTTGGATCTTCAGGAGGGGCAGTCTTTGGCTTTTCCTTCAGTCTCTGCTCCACACTTCATCTCCTATTTGCCCCATGAGTATTTTGTTCTTCTTTTTAGAAGGACCAAAGCACCCATACGTTGATCTTCCTTCTTCTTGAGCTTCATTGGTCTGTGAATTTTATCTTGGGTATTTTGAGCATTTGGGCTAATATTCAGTTATCAGTGAGTGCATACCATGTGTGTTCATTTGTGGTTGGGTTACCTCACTCAGCATGATATTTTCCATTCCATCCATTTGCCTAAGAATTTCATGAGTTCATTGTTTTTAATAGCTGAGTAGTACTCCATACTGTAAATGTACCACATTTCTGTACCCATTCCTCTGTTGAAGGACATCTGGGTTCTTTCTAGATTCTGGCTATTATAAATAAGGCAGCTACTTACATAGTGGAGCATGTGTCCTTGTTATATGTTGGACATCTTCTGTGTATAATGCCCAGGAGGGGTATAGCTGGCTCAGATAGTACTACTATCAAAATTCCAACTCAATTCTTCACAGAGATAGAAAGAACAATTCTCAAATTTATCTGGAATAACAAAAAACACTGGAATATCAAAAACCATTTTCAACATTTTTTGTGTCTTTTACCACTATTTTATTTATTATAGTCAGATTAAATATCATGATAGGAGATTGTCTGTTTTTTTTCTGCCTTCCTTTCTTTTCTCTTTTTTCTGTCTGTTTTGCTTCTGTCATTTAATTCAATTTCTATGATTTTTGTTTCTCTAGTTAACTGATTTCTCTGTTAACCCCATTCTACCATAACAAATGCATTTAAAAAATTTATTGTCTTAAATATTTTTCAATTATAAAACATAAAAACATATAGTAACAGATATAAAGGTTTGTATATACTAGATTTTTATATACATTTTAAACTTTCTGTAGGCACTCTATTTATATTTATTTCTAGAATCTTTGTAATATTTTAATGAGTTATTTTTATCATCACAGATTTAAAAGTCTCTGTCAGAATACTGGTACCATAACTTGATATTTATTGTTTAAGTACAACATGTATATCATGAAAATTTCTGTGTTTAGTGTAATGAATTCTATTCTTTAGAGACTCAGACGGATTCATTTGTATCCTCAGAGTGTGGTGTCCTTACACTCTGTTTTTCTGACTTTTGCTTATAGCACCCCAGAAGGGAAAAGGGGCCTTCACATTATTGTGATAGAGGTAGACATGAATTTCTTGGCACCTGAGTGGTAAGGGAAACCTGCTGCATCTGGGAGAAGTTGTGAGTCCTAGCTTCCATGTGGTCTTGCACACAAGCAACTTTTTAGGATTACTTAATTATATTGTTGCCTACATTTCCTTCTTTCTCCAAAGACAAAGTCTGGAGCTGTTGCCCAATGAACTGGAAGTCATTTGGTTCCCACTGCTACTTCATGTCGACCAACTTGGCACTTGGAATGAGAGTGAGGCAAGCTGCTCCCACATGGGTGCTCATCTGGTGGTGATCCACAGCAAGGAAGAGCAGGTGCATCCTGGGAGAGATGGGGCCTGGGCCTGGGCTTGGGCCTGGCATGCTCTGCCTGTTTCTACTAAGAGGGAGTTTTGTTGACATGGGTGTCAGTATTGGGGCAGAAGGCTTTCCACCAATAGACAGGAATGGTTGCTTCAGCCTTTATGTTCTACATCTTGGTCCTGTTTCAGTGGACCTAAGCAACCACCAAGGAACCATGACATCTAAACTGTAACATGTGAGGGTAGAGGGAAGTATGAAATATTTCTGTTTGAAAGAATTATTTGTGGTTTCTGTACTCTAATGCTTCCTGCAATATCATCTGCTAACAGAGAAAGGGAAACAGGTCCAAATCGGGAGAGTCATGACCATGAGAAATGAAGTTATGAATGGAGGATGATTAGATGTGTAAAAGTCTGTCATGCACAACTATCAAGAATGGTGTTGATGAACAAAGAGTTGAGCAAGTCTAAGATGAGAATTTATTATGATCATGGACAGAGATTGTAGAGTTGTGAAAACATGAGCCATGACTTTGTGTCCTGATAATCAGAGAAGTGGTGCACTCCTGGGGCATGGAGGAGAAGACATGCATTCCTGGGCTGGGGTGGAAAAGATGTGTACTCCTGGGGGCATGTAGAAAGAGGACATGCACTACCAGAGGGGAGAAGATATGCATTTCTTGGGGAGGGCTCTTCTTTTTAAAATTTTTAATTTAATTTAATTAATTTATTTTTATTTTAAAATATTATATTAAGTTATTTTATTTATTTACATTCCAAATGTTGCTCCCTTCCTTATCCCCTACCCTTCCCCCTCCCCAAGTTATTTATGCCATCCCCCCTACCATTTGCTTCTGAGAGAGTATTCCCCCATTCACCCACCCTCCCACACCTCACCCCCACTAGCATCCCCCATCCCTGGGGTATCAAGTTGCTACAGATTAGGCACATCCTCTTCTACTGAGGCCAGACAAGGCAGTCCTCTGCTATTTATATGCCAAGTGCCATGGGCCAGCCCATGTATACTCTTTGGTTGGTGGCTTAATCTCTGGTAGGTCCCAACGTTCTGGGGTTGTAATCCTTTTCAGCTCCTTCAATCCTTCACCTAACTCTTCCATAGAGGTCCCTGACCTCAGACCACTGGTTGGATTTTAATATTTGCATATATCTCAGTCAGCTCCTGATAGACCTCTCAGAGGTAACCATGCTAGGCTCCTGTCTGCAAACATCAGTAATTGTATCAGGGTTTGGTGCCTGTGAATGGGATGGATTCAAAGTTGGACTGGTGACTGGATGGCCTTTTCCATTTTCGTTCCTGCATTTCATTTAGACAGGAACAATTCCGTGTCAAAAATTTTGAAGAAGGGTGGCCCCATGCTTCATCTGGGGCCATGTCTATTTACTAGAGGTGGTCTCTTTAGGTTCCATCTCTCCACTGTTAGGATTTTTGCTAAGGTCATCCCCATTGAGTCCTGGGAGCCTCTCACATCCCAAGTCTCTGGGACTTTCAAGAGGTTCCCCCTTCCATCCTCATGCTGCACATTTCCTTTATTCTCCAGGCCTCTGTCTTATCTCCTGCTTTTCCACATACCTAATCCTTCCCCCTTTCCCCTTCCCTCCCCTCTCTCACCCAGGTCCATTCCTCCATCTGCCTCTCTTGATTATTTTCTTCCCCCTTCTAAGTGGGATTGAAGGCTGCACACTTGGGCCTTCCTTCTTGTTAAGCTTCATATGGTCTGAGTTGTATTATGGGTATTCTGTATGTTTCGGCTAATATGCACTTATTAGTGAGTACAAACCATGCATGTCCTTTTGGGTCTGAGTTACGTCCCTCAGGATGATATATTCTAATTCCATCCATGTGTTTGCAAAATTCATGATGTTCTCATTTTTAATAATTGAATAGTATTCCATTGTGTAAATGAACCACCATTTCTGTATTCATTCTTTGGTTGAGGCACATGTGGGTTGTTTCAAACTTCTGGCTGTTATAAATAAAGATGCTACAAACATAGTGGAGCATGTGTCATTATGGAGTGGTGGAGCATCTTTTTGGTATATGCCCAGGAGTAGTATAGCTGTGTCTTCAAGTAGAACTATTTCCAGTTTTCTGAAGAACCTCCAGTTTGGGTTTCCAGAGTGATCTTACCAGTTTGCAATCTCACCAGCAATGGAGGACTGCTGCACATCCTCAGCAACATGTGCTATCACCTTAGTTTTTGATCTAAGCCATTTTGATTTATATAAGTTGGAATCTCAAGGATGTTTTGATTTACATTTCCCTGATGACTAAGGACTTTGAACATTTTTTTAAGTGTGACTTGGCCATCAACAGAAGCTTGATTTCTGTTATGAATTCTCTGTTTAGCTCCATATCTCATTTTATGATTCGTTTATTTTTTTGTTTTGGAGGTTAGCTTCTTGGGTTCCTTATGTATTTTGTATATTAGCCCTTTATCAGATGTTGAGTTGAAGAAGATTTTTTTTCACAATCTGTAGGTTGCTGATTTGTCCTTTTGGCTATGTCCTTTGCCTTACAGAAGCTTTTCAGTTTCATGAGGTCCATTTATCAATTCTTGATCTTAGAGCTTGAGCCATTAGAGTTCTGTTCAGGAAATTCTGCCCCCCCATGCCAATGAGTTTGAGCTCTTTCCTACTTTCTCTTCTATTAGATTCAGTGTATCTGGTTTTATGTTGATGTCCTTTGATGCACTTGGACTTGAGCTTTGTGCAAGGTGAAAAATATGGACCTATTTTATTTTTCTACATACACACTGCCAGCACCATTTATTGAAGATGCTTCCTTTAATCCATTGCATATTTTTGGCCTCTTTGTCAAAGATCAAGTGTCCAAAAGTATGTGGATTTATTTATAGGTCTTCAATTCTATTCCATTGTTCGACCTCTCTGTTTCTGTACCAAAAACATGCAGTTTTTTTTTTTTTTTTAAATCACTATTGCTTTGTAGTACAGCTTGAGGTTAGAGATGGTCATTCCCCTAGAGGTCCTTTTATTATTAAGAATTCTTTTTACTATCCTTAGTTTTTCTTTGCTTTTCCATATGAAATTGAGAATTGTTCTTTCCATGTCTCTGAAGAATTGTGTTGTAATTTTGATGGGCATTGTGTTGAATCTGTAGATTGTATTTTTTGTAGAATGGCCATTTTTACTATGTTAATCTTCCAATCCGTGAGCATGGGAAATCTCTCCATTTTCTGAGGTCTTCTTTGATTTCTTTCTTGAGAACTTGAAGTTCTTGTCATCCAGACACTTGTTTGATTATAGTTAAACCAAGATATTTTACACTATTTGTGACTATAGTGAAGGGTGTTGCTTTCCTATTTTCTTTCTCAGTCTGCTTATCATTTGTATAATGGAAGGCAACTGATTTGTTTGAATTCATTTTATATCTGGTCACTTTGCAGAAGTTGTTTATCAGTGTAGAAGTTCTTAGGTAGAATATTTGGGGTCACTTATGTATACCATGTATCATATATAAAGATGATACCTTGACTTCTTTTTTGCTGATTTGCATCCCCCTGCTCTTCTTTTCCTGCCTTATTGCTCTAGTGAGAACTTCAAGTACTATATTGAATAGATATGAGGAGAGTGGGCATCCTTGTCTTGTCCCTGACTTTAGTGGGATTGCTTCAAGTATCTCTCCATTTAATTTGATATTGGCTGTTGGTTTGTTGTATACTGCTTTTTATGTTTAGGTATGGATCTTGAATTCCTGATCTCTCCAATACTTTTAATATGAAGGGATGTTGTATTTTGTCAAATGGTTTTCAGCCACTAATAAGATGATATTGTGATTTTTTTCTGAGTTTGTTTATAGTCAATTACATTGATGGATTTCCATATATTGAACCAACTTTGCATACCTGGGATGAACTCTACTTGACCATAGTGAAATTTGTTTTGATCAGTTCATGGATTCGATTTGCTAGAAATTTATCCAGTACTTTTGCATCAATATTCATAAGCAAAATTAGTCTGAAGTTCTTTTTCTTTGTTGGGTCTTTGTGTGATTTAGGTATCAGAGTAATTGTGATTTCAAAGAATAAATTAGGTAGTGTTCCTCCTGTTTCTATTTTATGGAATAGTTTGGGGAAATTGGTATTAGCTCTTCTTTGACGGTTTGGTAGAATTCTGTGCTGAAGCCATCTGGGCTTTTGGTTGGTTGGGCTTTTTATTGGTTAGGAAGTTTTTAATGACTTCTATTTTCTCAGGAGATATGAGGCTGTTTAGATGTTTACATGCTGTTGATTTAACTGGTAGAGTATTTGTCTAGAAAAACATCCATTTCATCTTGATTTTCCAGTTTTTTTTTTTTTTTTTTGAGTATAGGCTTTTGTAGTTGGATCTGAGGATTTTTTGAATTTCCTCAGTTTCTGTTGTTATCTTTCATTTTCATATCTGATTTTGTTAATTTGGATACCGTCTTGTGCCCTGAAGTTAGTTTAGAAGTTTTATATCCTGTTGATTTTCTTTAAAAAACCAGCTTTTGGTTTTGTTGATTTTTTTTAATGTCATTCCTTTTGTTTCTATTTGTTTATTTTGGCCCTGATTTTGGCTATTTCCTGCCATGTACTCCTCTTGGGTGTGTTTGCTTCTTTTTATTCTAGGACTTTCAGGTATGCTGTTAAATTGTTATGTAGGATCTCGCCAGTTTCTCTAAGAGGGCACTTAGTGCTATGAATTTTCCTCTTAGCACTGCTTTCATTGTGTCCCATAAGCTTGGGTATACTGTGTGTCTTAGTTAGGGTTTTACTACTTGAACAGACACCATGACCAAGGCAACTCTTAAAAGGACAACATCTAATTGGGGCGGCTTACAGGTTTAGAGGTTCAGTCCATTATTGTCAAGGCAAGAGCATACCAGCATCTAGGTATTCATGGTGCAGGAGGAGCTGAGAGTTCTATGCCTTCATCTGAAGGCTCCTAGTGGAAGAATGACTTCCAGGCAGCTAGGCAAGGGTATTAAGTCCCATGCCCACTGTGACACACTTATTCTAACAAGTCCATACCTCCTAATAGTGCTATTTCTCGGCCCAAGCATATACAAACCATAACACTGTGGTTTATTTTTATTGAATTCTAGAAAGTCTTTCTTTCTTTCTTCCTTTTTCCCTCCTCCCTCCCTCCCCTCCTCCTTTCTTCTCTTCCTTCTTCTTCTTTCTTTCTTTCTTTCTTTCTTTCTTTCTTTCTTTCTTTCTTTCTCTTCTCTCTCTCTCTCTCTCTTCTCTCTCTCTTCTCTTTCTTTCTTTCTTTCCTTTCTTTCTTTCTTTCTTTCTTTCCTGACTAATTTATCATTGAGTAGAGGGTTGGTCAGTTTCCACAGGTATATGGGCTTTTGTTGTTTTTTTGCTATTGAAGTCCACCCTTAGTTCCGTGGTGATCTGATAGAATGCAAGGGATTCTTATATATTTTTATTTATTGGATATTTTTATTTACATTTCAGATGTTATCCCTTTACCCCATCTCCCGCCCCCACCCAGGAACCCCTTATCCCATCCCCCCTGCTCCTGCTTCTATGAGGATGTGCCCCCACCCTACCCCCACTCCCACATCCCCTCCCTCGAATTCCCCCACATTCGGTGTCCAGTCTTTATGGGACCAAGATCTCCTCTCCCACCTATGCCTGTCAAGGCCATCCTCCCTTACATATACAGCTGGAGCCATGGGTCACTCCCTATGTGCTCCCAGGCTGGTGGTTTAGACCCTGGGAGCTCTGGTTGGTTGGTATTGTTGCTCTCCACATGGGGCAAACCCTTTCAGCTCCTTCAATCTTCTCTCTAACTCCTCCATTGGGAATCCTTGAGTTCAATGGTTAGCTGTGAGCATCTGCCTCTGAATATGTCAGACTCTGGCAGACCTCTAAGGAGACAGCTATATCAGGCTCCTGTCAGCATGTACTTCCTGACATCCACATCAGTGTCTACCTTTGGTGACTTCACATGGGATGTAGGGATTCTTATATCTTTTGAGGCTTGTTTTGTGTCCAGTTATATGGTCAGTTTTGTAGAAGTTTCCATTAAGTTGCCTGGAAAAAGGTATATTTTTCATTTTAGGGTGAAATGTTGTTTCTTGGGACCACTTGCTTTAAAACCTTTTTCCAGCCTTTTACTCTGAGCTAGTGTGGGTCTTTGTCACTGAGGTATGTTTCCTGCATGCAGCAAAATGCTAGGTCTTGTTTACATATCCAGTCTGTTAGCCTATGTCTTTTGTTGGGGGAATTGAGTCCATTGATGTTGAGATATATTAAAGACCAGTGATTGCTAGTTCCTGTTATTTTGTTGTTGGAGGTGGTATTATATGTATGTAATTCTCTTCTTTTGGGTTCATTGGGAGATGATTAATTTCTTGTGTTTTCTTGGGTGTAGTTAGCCACTTTGTGTTGAAATTTTCCTTCTAGCATCTTCTGTAGGACTGGATCAGTAGAAAGAATTATTTGAATTTTGTCATGGAATATCTTGGTTTCTCCATCTATGGTGATTGAGAGTTTTGTGGGTATAGTAGCCTGGGCTGGCATTTGTGTTCTCTTAGGTCTGCATGACATCTGTCCGAGACCTTCTGGGTTTCAGAGTTTCTGTTGAGAAGTCTGGTGTAATTCTGATAGGTTTGCCCTTATATGTTATTTGGTCTTTCCCTCTAGTCACTCTTAATATTTTTTCTTTGTTTTCTGTGTTTAGTGGTCTGATTATTATGTGACAGGAGGATTTTCTTTTCTGGTCCAGTGTATTTATAGGGCTTTTGTATGTTTACATCCATCTCTTTCTTTAGGTCATGGAAGTTTTCTTATTTGATTTTTGTTGAAGATGTTTTCTGGCCCTTTGAACTGGGAATGTTTACCCTCTTCTATTCCTATTATTCTTATGTTTGGTCTTTTCACTGTATCCTAAATTTCCTGGATGTTTTGGGTTAAGAGTTTTTTATATTTTGTATTTTCTTTGGCCTGTGTGCCAAGATCTCCATGGTATCATCTGTACCTGAGATTCTCTCTTGTATTTTTTATTCTGTTCATGATATAACAAATATAATTATTTGCAGCTTCTGATTTCTTTCCTGTGTTTTCCATCTTCAGAGTTGCCTCCATTTGTGATTTCTTTATTATTTCTACTTCTATTTCTAGGTCTTGGACCATTTTTGTTCAGTTTCCTTACCTGCTTGATTGTGTTTTCTTATATTTCTTGAAGGTAATTATATGTTTCCTGTTTAATGGTTTCTACCTGTTTGCCTGTGCTTTCCTGTATTTCTTTAATGGAGTCATTTATATCCTCCTTAAAGGCCTCTATGATTTTCATGAGATGAGATTTTATGTCAGAATCTTGCTTTCCATGTGTGTTAGGGTGTCCAGGGCTTGCTGTGGTGAGAGAACTGGGTTCTGATGGTGCTAAGTTGCATTGGGTTTTGTTGCTTATGCTCTTGTCCTTGCCTTTTGCCATCTGGTTATTTCTGGTGTTGACTCCCAGGGTTTCTCTGACTGGAGTCTGCCTCCTTGGTGGTAGGTAGATCTCTGTGACTTGGATTAGAGCAGGCCTTCTGGGAGGCAGACAGTGATATCTCTGGTAAGGGGCAGGGGTTCCTGTGTTCCTGATTAGAGTAGGCCTCCTTTGTCCTTTGTTGGAGCAGTTTTCCTGTGTCCCTGGTTATTATGATCCTACTGGGAGACAGGTAGTCTTTGGGGTCCAGTGTCAGGATCTGTCCCAGTTTGAAGACTGGAAAGAAAATGGAGGTCAGGTAGAGAGGATAGATTCCATGTCAGCTGGGCTCTATGGGCATCCCATCTGGTGTGGCTCTATGGGCATCCCAGCTGGTGTGATTATTCAGCCGGTGGTCTCACCTGTGTCCCTGGTTACAGCAGACCTCCTGGGAGACAGGCGGGCTGTAGGGTGTGGGAGAGGGGCAGGCCTGCCAATCTGCTTTTTGAGGCAGTGCAGATCAGAAGGATGATGAGGCTTGGGCAGAGGGAATAGTTCCCTCATCTTCTGGGCTCTGTGAAGATCCCAGCTGGTTGGGTATTAGGGCCAGTGTCTCACCTGTGTCCCTAGTTGGCTTGACCTGCAGGCCCTAGTAATTCGTGGGAGCAAGGAGGACCACAACCTGAAAAAAAGGACGGGTGAGAGAGGGAAAGAACTCAAGGAAGCAGTTGCTTGTCAAGAGCCGTGTATTTGAGCGTGAAGCGCCTTTTTTATGTTTTACAAGGGGAGGGGGTAAGAGGGGCCAGGTTGTGGGAAAGTACAGAATCTTCTTGGCCTGTGCCCTGCAACATTTTGTGGTCCACTGGTTTTTCTCAGAAGACACGGTACACTGCCTTGAATCTGTCTGTAGCTGCCAAGCAGGATCTTGTGGTTGCCAAGCAGGAAGAAGCTGCAGGGGACGTTGTGCAGGTGGGGTAAGGTAGGGGGTGAGGGTAAGGGACGAGGGTCCTGGCTTCTGACACCTAGTTATTTTCCTGGGAGACAGGCAGGCTGTGGGTGTGGGAGAGGGGCTAGCATGCTGATCTTCCCAGGGGGAGGTCTGGGGGGCGCTTTTCTATTCCTTGATCCTTTGTCTTCTCATCTCTGTGTGACCAGAAAAAAAAATTAGTTAAAATATCAGCACACAACTCTACAATGTACAATTATCATATATTAATTTGAAAATTGAAACATATTTAAGGGTCTATAAAGGTGAAGTATGATTTGATTATTGTGTATTTATACGTGCATCATATTGAACCCTATAATTTTGTATCATTAAAATTATTTTTAGATGATCTTGTAAAAAATTCTGTAACAGAAAAGAATTATTCAGTTGAAGCTGAAGGCTGTATCTCTCTTTCCTCTTAGGATTTCATCACCGGAATCCTGAACACTCGTATGGCTTATTTTGTAGGACTTTCAGATCCAGGTCATGGACAATGGCAATGGGTTGATCAGACACCATACAATAAGAGTGGCAAGTGAGTGTACTCTTGGAAGTACAAGAGGAGTTCTAGGTCCTGCATCATGAGGAGAATTTAGGGTATTCCAGTTGGTTATAAAACTAAACTCTGTCCCTCTGGTGTAACTGCTGGGGATGGAGTAACTTTTACTTTCCCATTTACTCATCACCCAACTCTTCTGGGGCACACATTATTGATATTTCCAGTTGGAATGAGGGAATTGAGTTTGAAGAGTATAGAATGGTAAGTACCCAACCAAGGTCTTTACAGATAGATTTTCTTTTTATCATGCTTTCAGTCTCCCATGTACATCTTTAAAAATAGGATTTAATTCATTTTTATTTGTGTATCTCTATGAGTGTCTGCCATATGTATATGGGTAGCTCATAAACAGTTGTTGGATCTCTTAGAACTGGTGTTACAGCTATATAACCTTACCAATATGGATTCTGGGAACAGAACTCTCATGTTTTCTTGAAAAGCAGCAATCACCCTTAATGTCTGAGCCAGCTCTTTGGTTCCTTTATTTTATTTTTGTAATTGGGTATTTTCTTTATTTATATTTCAAATGTTATCCCTTCTCCCAGTTTCTGCTCTGCAAACTTCCTATCCCATTCCTTCTTACCCTGCTTCTATGAGGGTGCTCCTCCACCCACCCACCCACTCTCCCTCTCCACCCTGACATTCCCCTATACCGGGGCACCAAGCCTTCACAGGACCAAGGGCCTCCCTTCCCACTGATGCCAGATAGGGCCCTTCAACTCCTTCAGTCCTTCCTCTAACTCCTCCATTGGGGTCCCTGTGCTCAGTCCAATGGTTGGCTGCCAGCATCCACATCTGTATTGGTCAGGATCTGGCAGAGCCCCTCAGGACAGCTATATCAGGCTCCTGTCAACAAGCACTTCTTGACATCACCAATAGTGTCTGGGTTTGGTGACTGCATGAGGGATGGATCCACAGGTGGGGCAGTCTCTGGATGTCCTTTCTCTTTTCCACCCTTTGTCTCCATATTTCCTTTAGACAGGAGGAATTCTGGGTTAAAATTTTGGAGATGGGGAGGCCTATTCCTCAACCGGGGGGCCATGCCTAACTTCTGTATATGGTTTTGACAAGTTTTCCTTCCCTTTTGTGGGATATTTCAGCTAATGTCATCCCTGTGGGGTCCTGGGAGGGTCTTGCTCTCCTAGCATCTGGAACTTTCTGGTTGCAACTCCCAGTTCCACATCCCCAATTGCTACACACCTCTGTTGAAATTCATGACCCTCTCTACATCTCTTCCATCTCCTCCCATACCTCATTCTTCCCCTCTTTTCCCCCTCTCCCTCTTTTCTTCCTCTCAACAATCTCCCACCGTCTGCTTCTCTTGATTATTTTGTTCCCCCTTCTAAGTAGGTCTGAAACATCCACTCTTTGGTCTTCCTTCCTCTTGAGCTTCATGTGGTCTGTGAGTTGTATCTTGGGTATTCCACACACTTTGCCTAATAACTACTTATCAGTGAGTACATACCATGTGTGTTCTTTTGTGACTGAGTTATCTCACTCAGGAGGATATATTTTTATATCCATCCAGTTGCCTGTGAATTTCATGAAGTCATTGTTTTTAATAACTGAGTAGTATTCCATTGTGTAAATGTACAACATTTTCTATATCCATTCCTCTGTTGAGAGACATCTGGGCTGTTTACAGCTTCTGACTATTATAAATATGGCTGCTATGAACATAGTGGAACATATGTTCTTATTCCATGTTGGAGCATCTTCTGGGTATATACTCAGGAGTGGTATAGCTGGATCCTCTGGTAGTACTACATCCAATTTTCTGAGGAACCTCCAGACTGATTTCCAGTGTGATTGTACCAGCTTGTAATCCCACCAACAGTGGGGGAATGTTTCTCTTTCTCCACATCCTTGCCATCATCTGCTGTCACCTGAGTTCTTGATCTTAGCCGTTCTGACAGATGTGAGATGGAATCTCAGTGTCATTTTGATTTGCATTTCCCTGATGACTAAGAATGTTGAACATTTCTTTAGGTGCTTCTTGGCCATTTGAGTTTCCAAGTTGATAATTCTCTGTTTAGCTCTGCTTCTCATTTTTAAATAAGGTTATTTGGTTCTCTGGAGTCTAACTTCTTGACTTGTTTCTATATATTGGATAATAGCCCTCCATCAGCTTTAGGATTGGTAAAGATATGCAGTCTGTTAGTCTATCTTTTTTTATTGGGGAATTGAGTACATTGATGTTAAGAGACATTAAGGAATAGTGATTGTTGCTTCCTGTTATTTTGTTGTTAGCAGTGGAATTACATTTGTGTGGTTATCTTCTTTTGGGTTTGTTGAAAGAAGATTATGTTCTTGCTTTTTCTAGGATGTAGTTTCCCTCTTTGTGTTGGAGTTTTCCATCTATTATCCTTTGTAGGGCTGGATTTGTGGAAAGATATTGTGTAAATTTGGTTTTGTCATGGAATATCTTGGCTTCTCCAGTTATGGTAATTGAGTGTTTTGCTGGGTATAGTAGCCTGGACTGGCATTTGTGTTCTCTTAGTGTCTGTATGATATCTGTCCAGGATCTTCTGTCTTTTGTAGTGTCTGGTGAGAAGTCTGGTGTAACTCTGATAGGTCTGCCTTTATAAGTTACTTGACATTTTTGCCTTACTGCTTTAATATTTTTTGTTTTGTGCGTTTGGTATTTTGACTATTATGTGACAAGAGGAATTTCTTTTCTGGTACAATTTATTTGGAGTTCTGTAGGCTTTTTGTATGTTTATGTGTATCTCATTCTTTACATTAGGGAAGGTTTTTTTTTCTATAATTTTGTTGAAGATATTATTGACCGTTTAAGTTGGGAATCTTCATTCTCTTCTCTCTATCTCTATCTCTCATCTCTATCTCTATCTCTATCTCTCTCTATCTCTATCTCTGTATATATCATTAAGTTTGGTCTTCTCATTGTGTCTTGGATTTTCTGGATGTTTTGGGTTAGGTGTGTTTTGCATTTTCTTTGATAGTTGTGTCAATGTTTTCTATGGTATCTTCTGCATCTGAGATTCTCTCTTCTATCTCTTGTATTCTGTTGGTGATGCTTGCATCTTTGACTCCTGATCTCTTTCCTAGGTTTTTCTATCTCCAGGGTTGTCTCCCTTTGTGATTTCTTTATTGTTTTTATTTCCCTTTTTAGATACTGGATGGTTATGTTCAAATCTTTCACCTGTTTGGTTGTTTTTTTTCTTTCTTTCTTTTTTTTTTTTTTTTTTTTTGTAATTCTTTAAGGGATTATAAGGGATTTCTGTGTTTCCTCTTTAAGGGCTTCAACCTGTTTACCTGTGTTCAGTATTTCTTTAAGGGAGTTATTTATGTCCTTCTTAAAATCCTCTATGTCATCATATGAATTGCGACTTTAAATCAGAGTCTTGATTTTCTGGTGTGTTGGGATATCCAGGGCTTGCTGTAGTGGGAGAACTGGGTTCTGATGATGCCAAGTAGTCTTGATTTCTGTTGTTTAGGTTCTTGCACTTGCCTCTTGCCATCTGGATATCTCTGGTGGTAGCTGATTTTGCTGTCTTTGACTCTGGCTTCTTTCTCCTTTAAGACCAGTTCTCTCCAGGAAGAATTTGGGTATGGGAGCTGTGGCACAGGGTCTGTTCCAGGGCACAGAGGGAAACCAGAAGGATCTTGTTCCCTGCCCTTCCTTGGTTCCTGTTTCCTGATGACTCTGGGCTGGTCCTTCTTGGGCCAGGAATCTGAGCAGAAGTGGTGGTCTTACCTGTGCTCTCAGGTGTGTCAGTACTCCTGGTAGAGCAGCTCTCTCCTTGTGAGATTTGGGTCCAGAGAGCTGTGGCATAGGGTCAGCTCCTGGCACAGATTCTGGGGTTCCTTTATATATGTATAAGAAAAATTCATGTCAAGATCATAAGTGATTATTTTTTATAAATCAAAATCCATCTATCTGATATTGTTGTGTCTCATAAATCATGTAATTATTTAAAAACTTAATTTTTAATGTGTTCCCATATTTTATTCTGAAATTTTTTGTGAGAAATATATAGTGAGGTTATTGTTCTCAATTTTCAGAGAAGAAAACTAGGAGTCTACATTTTGTTTTGAAAAGACTTCAAATGTATTTTACTAAAGTTAAATTGCTGCATAACTGCTCCATTTCTCAGAAACATTTTCAAATGAAGGTACCAGGAACAAATTATAGTACACTTATAAAAATGTACAGTGTAATTACCTAAGATAGGCAATATGAAGAGCTACTGTCAGATCTTCAACACACAGCAACCCTGTTCCCAAGATTGTACCAGGTCTATAAAGAAAAGCTGTGAACAGTAACATCAGAGACACAAAAGTCTGAATCCTTACCCAAGAAAAAGATGGAGGCAAGTTAACACAAGATTTTTTAAAAGATATGCTAAAATGAAAATCTCTAAGAGAAAATGTCTTCCTTAGGACATAAAGGGGTCATATATGAGATATAACATAACTGTATGTATGCTGTAACCTTTGTGGACATTTGTCTGAATTCTTACCTGAGAGTGAATGGAGAAATGGGGCTAGGTCATTGGAGAATGTTTAGGTTTTGTGGTGTATATGGCAGTGTCTCTGGGGTTGGGGGACTAAAGATAAGAAAGTAATTAAATCTCATGGAGAGAGAGGAAAAGAGAGGGAGAGAGATGGAGGGAGAAAAAGAGAGGGGGAAGGGGAGAATGATCAAGATTAATGGAGCTCTAAGTCAATTTTCCTATGGTTCTTCCGGCCCTCAACAATCAATATACTTCAGGAATGTATGAGACACACTTGATAATGCACTATACCACAGACTTTGACTTGTTAAATGCCACCCCTCCATTGCCCCTCTGCATTCAAGCAATACTCCCTAGAGTAGTACAAGCAGGGAAGGGCTATCTATTGGGAAAAACCCCTAACACTTTTCCAGGGTAGAATTCTGGCTAGTCCAAAAAGGGCCCTTCTTTTAAGGGCTGCAGGAAACTAGACAATTCAACTTTATCTAACACTGGTGATGTTTATTTGGAGCAAATTCAGCTTCAGGAGCTGGACAGTTGACTGCAGGAGGAGTTCTACCAATTGCTCCAATTCGTTCCACTGTAGTAGCTTGGCAGAAACCTTCGGTTGTTGGTGGGGTCAATCCAAGGGTCCCATCTGGCATCACAGTGGCAGGTCTTGGAGGAGCTGGAGTACCAGGTGGCACAGGAGCAGGGGGCATGGCGCCTCTATTGTTTATGCCCATAGCACCTCCCATAGGCATTTGACCCATCTGTATCTCTTGTTCTCTCATATCAGGGAAGATTCCCTTGAATCCTTCCTGCTGTAGTCACATCATTTCTTCTTCTTGTTGCAGCATCTCTTCTCATGGCTACTGTGTTCTGCTTCCTGACTAAGATCTAACTGCTTTCATTTCTGGATCTCTTGTTTATGCAGCTCCTCCATCCTCTGAAGCTCTTCTTGACTTCTCATCAAATCCTGCCTCATTAGCATAACCTGGTGCTCTTGGCTTGCTGCCTCCATCTCCATCTCCAGCTTCTCACCAGCCTCCTTGATGTTTCCGTTCAATTGATCCTGCTGTTGCTTTTCCATCTCAATGAGTGCCTTCCAGAACATGGCATATTCATACTCAAAGGACCCAGGTTGTGCAAATCTGGGTGGCTGTTTTCTCTCCTTGTGAAATTGCTGTTTTTTTTTTTTTT